>BQNB010105843.1:0-11009 GCA_026074375.1 Tanacetum coccineum | reverse complement strand
GTAACATGTATAGACACTTCTCTAAAACATGAACGGAAAAATTGAAAGTGTTACCATGTAGCACATTGGTTGTTTTATATTCTATATATAACCTTTTCAACTTATAAATCAAGTTTATAATTAGTAACGGACAGATATTATTTGTTGCAAAACTAAACTCAGTATTCCTAAATCATAAACCATCATCGGAAACCGGTTTTGTAACATGTATAGACACTTCTCTAAAACGTGAACGGAAAAATTGAAAGTGTTACCATGTAGCACATTGGTTGTTTTATACGTGAGCAAGTGACCCGAAAGATAGAATCTAATAGAGTCAAACTCGAGGATATTCAAATACCTTGCTGGTGGACAGCTAGCATCAGATCCCTTGGGTGTACCAGGCTGTGCACGTATCCTTGTGGTACGAGGCGTTGATGCTGATGCTGATGCTGATGCAGAATCTTCTTCATCGCTGTTAACATGACAAGTTCAGGGGAAGCTAGCCAAATAAAACACTCAGAAGCTAAACTCTAAGATAAGAGGTGGCAAAATGTCTAGCTGGTACCAAGTTGAAACAGGCCATGATGTATATGGGTTGAAAAAAAAAACACTTTAATACTAACAATTAGTGCGTAGTCATGTTGTTTCAATCATCATCTAATATTTTGAATAACCTCAAACTAAGGAAGTGTAATGAATAGGATACCTCTCATTGAAATAATCCTCCTCTTCCTTCTCCAAGGCTCGCTCGTCCACACGTCTTCTAGTCTCCAAGGGACCTACACCATTTTGGTTTGCTGCATGCTCCTGGGCCTGTAGATTTGCCTTGTGTGATAACAAATATCCAAATGCATAAGAATATTCACAGTTTAGATGAAAATTCAGAAAAGAACCTGATCGTATCTAACTTTGAGAGCCTGAATGGAAGGTAAACTGTTAAATTTCACCAGCTGATCCCAGAAGGTTTCCACTAAATATTTCAGTAGTATCTTTATATTTTCCTGCATGAATTCATTTTGTCATCAGAAAATATATAAATACCTTGCGAAAATCATACAACATAAAGTAGGACAATCACGAAATATATATACCTCGCGAATATGTTCAAAAAGATCCAGAACTGCAGAGTTCAACAAATTATAGCGACTTCCATTACAAATAAAAGCATCAACAATTGGTTTAAGTACGTTGTTTTTGGCAATATAATACGCAAGATTTTCATCCTGTAAAACATCAGCAAATTATATTATTGTTACAATGTATTGATTAGTTATTCAACATTAAATAAGCAGAAAACTCGTAATTACATTATGTGATATTAGAGTTAGCATGAACCGAACAGCTGCAACTACAAGATACTTTTCCCTTCTTCGGGTCAGACATAAAACTTTATCTAATGTACCATTATGCTTATGAGTATAATAAACATACTTTCTTAACTAAACTGGAAAAACTGCAAGTTCCATATATATTAAGCATATTTCTCAGTCAACAATATTTTCCTTCTTGTAAAGTAACATATTGCATGAAGTAATACATAGCCTACGTCACTTTTAAACCTGAATTAATTGCACGAAATCAATTTTACAGACATTTCACTTGAACACTGAAACAACACTTTCACATCATTTGAAATAAACAAAGGAACTGTGAGAGAGGTTTTGAGCAGAAATCGCAGTCACCTAAACCTTTGCTGGAAATATTGCATTTTCCAGCATGTAAGTTAGCTGATTTTATTCCAACTTCACTTAACTTTGATTCCTTAGGGTCCAGTAGACCTCGTTCAACCTTATTACCATATTCTACTGATAAACCACCAAGAAAGGTTGGCCGATCGCCTTTACCCCCTGAAATTACCTACTAGTACTAAAACATAGGAATAAAATTTCTTAGTTTGTGGATAACGATTTTGAGTTGATAAAGAGCAAAGTTCATTACCAAACACCCTACTTATCAATCCAATCATCAGTCACATATGGGAAGGAAGCCAACTTAATCCAAAACTACAGAGTTCAACAAATTATAGCGACTTCCATTACAAATAAAAGCATCAACAATTGGTTTAATCACCCTCGTGATTGTTTTACACCGGCAACAAAAGGGTACGAATTTATTTTTGCAAAACTCGTTTCTTTTCAAGTTCAAGTCGCGAGTCGTTTGATATTTGAGGTTCGATGACAAAGATAATTTGATTAGTTTTTTAGAAATTTACGGGAAAATTAAAATGCAATCTACACTAAAAAATAAATAAGGCAAACATAAATTTGAACTAAAAAACGCAAACGGGAATCCTAAATAAAAAAAACAAACAGCGTCTAAATCATCAACTAATAATTTAATTCAAAATTAAACCCAAAAAATTGCAAAACTTAGTTTTCTAAAAAAACCTTTAAAAAGACAAAAGAAATTTTCTAAAAAGGAATTATATTTTTTTTGACCTTTTTAATAAATATTTACAAAGGGGGTAATTTTTTATATTAATAAAAAAACCTATATAATCATTTAAAAATCTAAAAAATGACAAATTAATACCTAAAAAATCAAAAAAATTATTTCTAACTTTAGAAAAAAGTCTAAATTGTGGATAATCACTCAGAAAAATATTTTTTTCACTCATAAAACAAAACGAATTTCTAAATTTAAATTCAAATAGCGAAAAATGAAATTTAAAAATTAATAAAATGATAAAAATGTTTTAAAAATTTGTAAAACCAACTCAAAATATTAATTCAAAAACTAAAAACATTTTTTTTATTTTCTCTGATTAAATTTAACTATTTTTAAATGACTTTTAAAAATTTTAATCTACGGAAATTAAATAAAAATAACAAATAAAGTTGGAAAAATATGAAAAATTACTAAAAAGTCCTAAATGATGTAAAGTTCCTAGGAAAAATAAGCTGGATAAGCCAGCTTAAGAAATAAGCTCAAAATAAAGCCCATGAAAGCTACGGCTTATATATAAAAAAAGAACTCAAAAAGATGGTAAAAGAATAAATGGTGCAAAGACTAACGGAAAAGACCCAAGGGCGCTAGTGGTGTAGGAGTCAGTGTTGTTAAAACTGTGGTGAGTAGGGGTTGAGTCTCGGTTTGAGCCCAGGTCCTACTTGGACTTTCCCTACTCCCAAATGTTTTTATTTTCCATTTTTTTTATAAACTTTAATTGTTTAAACTAAAAATAAGTGATTCGTAGAAAACCAACATACGTAATAATAAAATATATAATATGATAGAAAATTACCAAATTACCCTTGAGGACAAAGGCAAAAAGGAAAATCTTCAAATATATATATAATATAATACGTATATTAACCGGGAAGTATGATTCCCAGGTTTGTCCCCAAAAGGGGGTCGTTAATTCATTCTTAGTTTCCCCAACGATTTGTGAAATTGAAACCACGTTTGTTGTTCGGACAATGATTTGAATTGAAACAAAGATTAAATTGTGATATCTTACTTCTACACATTAGAATAAGAAAGCAAAATATAACAAAAATAAGCATGAAAACAAATAACGAGAAAAATCAAAACTTTTAGAGTATATAAAAAATGAATAATAATATTAAGCGTGGAACAATGGGGAAAAGACGTTGACAACGGGTAATAGAAAAGACAAAACGGAGGAACGAGGAAGGCGGTTATAAAAAAAGGGATAAGAGCATTATAGCAAAGTGAAGTACGTAAAAACATTAAACTTGGAAAAAAAGGGGTACTGGTGGTGATTAAGTACATAAAAGGAAAAGGAAAGGAGGGCATTGAGAGCGGGGGAGAGGGGTAAAGAAAGGTAAAAGAAAAATGTTAAAAAAAAAAATAAATTATGAAAATAAAAAAAAATAAGGGGTGTACAAAAATAAGAAAATTTTATCGAGAAGACTGATTTAAAAAAAAGAGTAAAATAAAAAAAAGGGGGGGAGGGTGTGGGGGGGGGGGGGGGGGGGGGGGGGGGGGGGGGGGGGGTGGGGGGGGGTGGGGGTGGGTGGTGTTGGGGGGGGGAGAGGTGGATGGTGTAGGGTAGGGTGTAATGTAAATAGGTAGTTTATTTTAAAACAAAGAAAAAATTCAATTTAGTTTAATTTTGGAAACTTAGGGTTTTTAAACATGCCGTTCAGGGTTCCACGTAATCAAATATGTGGCGGGGGGGGGTTGTAACCAAACCCCGCAAAACGGTAACCCTGAACGGCAGTTAAAAACCCATCAGTTTCCAAAATTAAAACCTAACGTGAATGTTTATCCTTTTTAAATAAACTCTAATTGATTAAAAAGTAAGTATAAAGAAAACTAGAACAAAAACGGAGTTGAAATGAGCGTAAAAACACGAAAAATGTAAACGGGAACGAATCCCGTTCTTTAAAAAATAAAATATTTGCAAATTAAAACCCTACGAAAGGCAAAACAAATTTACCTAGAAACTTTATATTAAAAGAAAATTATCTAAATTTTTTATATATTTTTTATTTGTTATAGTTATATAAAGTTTTTAATAAAAATAAATGTTTAAAAATACTAAACTAATTATAAAAATTCTAGAAAAAAAATACAGAAAATAGCTTAAACTAAATAGAACCTAGGAAAAATAAGCTTGATTACACACTTATCGGAATAAGCTGTGAAATAAGCATATAACAGCATATAAGCTTAAATAGGAGAAAACGTGTAATAAGAATTACAATGTTGCAAGTTAATAACGAAAAAGACCCCCAGGGCGCGTTTGGTAGTGGAGTTTGTGTTTGTTGTGCAATAAAAGGGTTAGGGTGATGAGGTCGGTGTTCGAGTCTTGCTCACCCCCGATTTTCCACCTCCTCTTTTTTTATTTTTTATGGAAAACGTATATAAAGCAACTTTATTAAGCACCTAAAAATACAGCAATTTTAATAAAATAAACATTTAATGAAAAGCCCTAAATAAGCTGAAAACACTTATAAATTATGACGAAACTACTTAAACTACTATTTTTGCGTTTTTGTTCTAAACTGAAGTATTCTAAAAGCGTTATTATAAGGCTAAAACTAATGAATTATAAGGCTACTCATTTAAAACTAAAATTGATCTATATAAGCTTCTACATAAGGGATTAAGCACAAAATTACAAGCCTATAACTGGAAATCCTCTAACTAAGAACTGCTAACCGTGGACTAAGTACCCAACAGACCTTAAGCTCACTTGAGCATAATTTCAGCAGTCAATAACTTGTTATGAAATGAAACTTATATTTTTGCTAAAAGCATACTTTAATCCTATTTAGAAAAGCTTTTTAGAAAAAGACTTTGAACCACAAGAGCTTATTGAAAAAAGTAGTTTGAAAATGAGCTGAATAACTAAGCATGATCTGATTTTTTTGGTTTAGGAAGACAAATTGCACACTTTAGTGCTGTAAATACAGATAATCAAATAAGCAAATCTTGAAAAAGTCAAGATGAAAAAACATGATTATTACCTAAAAACTTGTGAAATAAAAAAACCCAAAAGCTAAAAAACTTCTTTAAATCCTCTTGAAAAATTAAGCAAGAAAAAAGGCCTTATTAGCTTTTCCCATAGATTCGGATGCAAATTGCGCCTTTATGTCCAACAACCTTATAACTTGATATGCATTCCTAATGAAGATGATTCCTATTCTATTCTAACACAATCAAAATGCATAATTAAGATGAATGACGAAGACAAGAAAAATCTAAGCTAACTAACATGCAAATGACTCTAGTACAAAATTTAAGCCTATGAACACTAACTCATGAAAAAAGATTCTCCCTATTCTGACTTGATGAACTACTTAATCAAACTTAAATGAGATTTTTAAAGCTCACACAAAAGACCTAAAGGCCACAAGCAGTACTAACTTGTAGTTAGTACTGCTGTGCCAAACACTCCTTTAAACATGACAAATTCCATTTAAACTTGAGAAATTACAATCTACTTGATAAAACTTTAAGACCAGCAAGTGCCACAAGTAATAACAACAAAAGTGAAAATGTTTCAATAAGCAATAAATCCAGAATTGAAGGATCTGAATGAATATAGTAAAATTTTTTTCTTTTGACAGATTAGAGACTAAAAACATTAAAACTAAGATCTAAGCTATGTAACTAGAAAACAGATGATCAAACAAACTTAATAAGCACAATAATACAAGTTTAAGCATAAATAAGCAAACAATTAAGCAAATTAAGCAATTAATAATCTAAATAAGGCATAATTATACTAAATATATAAAACGGAAAGGTAAATGAGTTAATATAACTTAGAATCCCAGCTAAACAAGGATTATTGCAAAACAAGAGCTTACGCTAAAATCTCATGGCTTATTTAGAAAAAGCAGTGAGGACTATGATCCTTCCAGGTATTGTTCCATCATCCATTTTTATGAGCTGAGGTAATGATGAGTATTTGATATTATAAAATTAATTTAATCTTCTTTTGAGGCCTTAATAAGCAGCTTATGGTACTTAAGAGCTCATAGAGAAGCTTACTTTCCAGGGTGGTACCTTATCACTTGAATTGTCTTTCTACGTCATTTAGTTAATATTGCCCCTTAAACATTTGACTCGTGTGTAACATCGAAAGAAGAAGTGAGAATAGTATAACAATGATATCCTGCGCCTTTCTTTTCTATATGGTAACGATGACCTAGGGTTATAGTTTTGATTTTCGGGCTATATTAAAAAAGAAAATATTGGCCAAGGGTGTTTGATTAGGCTCATAGTAAAGTTAACCATGACATTGGTTGTTTATATATAAATAAATGATAACTACAGTTTATCTTTTATAATACAAAGATAAACGGTGTTAGAGTTTAAGGTTTATTTTTGATTTGATTTAACTTTGAAGGGACTGTTTTAGGAAATTTGGGTTTTTCATTTGTGTGTTGACTGGTTGACCAAGGGTTGACTTTTGTTGACCTACTTGACTAACAAACTCCCGGCATCTATGTATTCCTCTTTCCTTATCCTGTGTCGCGTGTTGTCCGATTTTGACCGTTTTTCTTGAGATTTTATTGCATTAAACTGTACCTACACAATCCAAGAACACAACAAGCAATTCACAAGCATTAAAGCACAATTTTGTCTTTTTAGGGCCATTTTTGATATAAAACGGATATGATTTTTCCCACCACATATCAAAATTCCCCAAACTAAGCGATTGCGTGTCCTCACGCAATATTATATGCTTTAAAACCAAATACCTCAAAACTTCCCCAAACTAAATCTTTGAAAAGTAGCAAAGACTTTCGTGGAGAAAGTTAAGAAATAACAAGCTTTAAAACACCTAATTTTCAATTTTTTTTAAATATAAACTTAGAATATTTCGACTTTCATTATTTCCATAATTGTTATGGATCATAGAACAAGATGCATTTCGATCCGAAAATGCTCCAAAAAGGATAAATTCATCGTCCTCGACTTTTCACTTGCTCCAAACCAAGCTTAAAACGAAATCACAGCTAAATATCAGTAAAGATGCTAACACTACTCATATTTGCAACTTGTGAACTTTTTACTGTCACACCCCATAAATTCCCGGTTAGTATTCCGACCCATTCCAGTCATCTACTTTAAATTTTATACGTTACGTTTAAATCTGACAGTTTACCGAGGAGCTAAACTGCGTAAAAACTGAGAAACGTCATCGGACGCGTTCCGGCATCGGTTATAAATTAATTTAGGCATTATATGTGTTATTTTAGCTTTCCTGAGTGTTTCGTGATTTTTAATCACTTCCGATATTAATTTTAGGGTTTTATCTCTTAAATTACGTTTTTCGCGTTTTTGACCAAACGGAACCCCGAAAACTCGAAATCTTTTCGTGTAAACTCAAGTTATCGTTTTTCTCGTGTCATACTACTAAAAATTTCGTTCACCTCTTTTCCCTAGCCAAATGTGGCGCCTAAACCACAACAACATGTATACTTGAACTCTAAATTAAAGATTTGGCATATTTTTTTGAAACATGCACCCATGTGTGCATATAAACTTGGAAAATGACACATGAGAGTGTCACTCTCATGTGTATACTTCTCATACAACACTTGCATGTGAATACTTACACAATTCTTACACATTTGACTAGTAACTTTGAACCATATCCATCTTGAGTGAACCTTGGCTAGAAAATTTGAACCATCTTGGTCCTTGTGAGCCACATTCGGCCGAACCCAAGACCAAACACACCTTTGGTGTGTGTTGGTCACTTAAGCATTACTTGAACCCACAAAACCCTAACTCTCCTACTATAAATAAGAGCACATTCTCACACTTAGGGTTATACTTTCATTCACTAGCCTCAAAAATTTTCTTTCTTCCTCCCTTGTGTCTCCTAGCTCACGGCACACACCCAACCCACAAACACATTTATAACTTTTGATTTCTAGCAAGATCCAAGTATTCTAAGTTCACTTCTAAGGTTATCTAAGGTAGATCCAAGTGTTGGTTGGTTATTTTTCAAAGATTTCAAGAATTATAAAGTTAGGGTTTGCAAGATTATTTGGGGTTTTATAGATCTATAGTATTTGGGTATAGATCTTGTATTTTCACTACTTGCTCTTCTTGATTTGTAAGTGTTCCTTGAATCTTTGCTTGGTTTCATCCATTATTTCTATAGATCTATGTTTGTTCATAAAGATCCATGTGTTTGTGTTAATTTTTACAAAAGAAATAAGTTAATATTTTGTCATCTTTTATAAAATGGAAGTAAACATTGTTACCACTTTATGTCTATGTCTTATATTATGTTCTTGGTGAGATTGAGAGTTGATGAGAGTTGCAACAATAGAGATTAGGGTGGATTAAAGTTTAGTTTTGTTGGTTGGTTGTTGGTGAATAAAGATTAGGGCTAGATTAAGCACTAATATGCGAGTTGGGTTGAGTTTTGGTCGTATTTCGGTAAAACAACCTTGCTGTCCCAAATTAGTTTTGTGGTTTTGAGCGACTTAAAAATGTTTTCATTAGGCGTAAAAGTAGTTTTTGAAGAGCTTATTTCGAATAGATAATTTTTCATATATCACACTTTAAAATCGGACATAAAACGGCCAAGTTATGGCCAAATGAAACTCGAAATATTTTTTGGCAACATGGATGAATAGTGAGCTATTTAGAATAGTAAAATGGGGTTTCGGGAACTTTTGTATGATTTTGGATATTTTAAATGCAAGCGAAACATATAGAAATGTTAGGTAATTAGTTAGAACAACTAGAAATGTCATGGAAGGTTATTTAAGATGACGACCTTAATTGGACATTTAGGCGATTTAAACATAAGGATTAGGCGGTTTAGAATTGTTTAAGCGATTTGTAAAATATGGAAACTTAAGAAAATAGGGGACGCTATTAACGTTTTGAAACTAAAAAGTTTCCTAAAAAGGAAAGTTTCTAAAAATAGTAACTTTTTGCAAGTGTCGGGATTTAACTAAGACGTGGTAAAGTTTCAAAGTCTTTTATTACTAAAACGCAAACACACTTGGATGCTTTAAATGATGAACATGGATGCTTTACTTGTTTCTTTGACGAATGCTAAGTCATACCCATATTTACTCTAGGTCGCGGCTAGACCTCCTTATATCTTCATCATTTGTTGTGGTTATCGCTTATCCTTGCTAAGGTGAGTTCATAGCCCCACATTTTTACTGATTTACAAATGCTTTATACCATGGGGTGAGAAACATTGTTTGCTTTTAAATTGGACACAAGTTCTTTACGCGAGTTTTACATGTTTATGTGTTGCCTAAGTTGCTTACAAACCTACTACTGCCCAAATTATCATGAACTGTTAGTTTCTCGACCGGAGGACCGGTTGAGGGAGCGCGAGTGAGTAAATAGATCTATTGGGACTAATTATCCCTATCCGCTTTGGTTCCACTTAACGAAGAACAAACGGATATATGTCATGTCGATTGTGCATTATGGTGGTCTTTGGTTTGGGACACCGGTTAAGGGCAGGAATACTATGTGACAGGATGTAGCATGCCCTGTTGATTATTAGCTTCAGTGTCATGAGCTTAGCGCAACAGTAAATACTTTTTATGTGATACTGTATCTGTTATAGTAGTCGCATACGTTTTGAAATCTTGTGGTCCACTCTTGTATTAACTTAAACCTATGAATTCACCAACATTATGTTGACGTTTTAAACATGTTTTCTCAGGTGCTTAGCTTGGATTGATTCTTGATGCTATGTGGAGTCTATGTGCTATGTGACTTCGCCAATTTCAAGATTTATCTATTATTTACTCGTTGTCATTATCAAAACCTTGTTATGCTTCCGCTACTTTTAACTTAATTATTATGGGCTGTAAAACTTGAATTTATTTTACTTTATGCAACGAGTAAACTTTTTCAAACGTCCATGATTAGTGGTCGTTCTTTATTACTTTGTGATCGGATTGTTATGACGTCACGCCCTCGGACACGTATTCCGTCTAGGCCCTGTTTGGGGGTGTGACAGACATACCATCCACTTTTTGGTAAAGTGTCAACCATCTAATATGGATTTATAATTTGTCTTTACCATAAGCCATAATCTTATGGACTAGTTATGGTTTTTTCACAGCCTTTACCACAAACCATAAACTTATGGGCTAGCCAACTCTTCATTTAAACAAATATGGTGAGTTGAAAACCATACAACTTATTTGCAAGTTGTCAACCATAGAACGGATTTAAGAAGTCTTTACCAAGAGCCGTTTGCTCCTGGACTAGCCAGTCCTTATGTCAGTTAGACATGGTGAACTAATAACCATTTGCTGTGTTAGTGCATAGCACCTTCACCAAGTGTTATCCTTCTTATATCCATTCTAAACTTCTAACTCTTCAGACTTCACTACTTCCTAATACCAGCTTGCTTTTCCATTATTTTTAACATTTTGTAGCAATTCTCATCTGGCTTTCCTCCTTGAAGTTTCTTATCTAGCATAGTTTTGCATATCTCAGCAGATAATGGATATTTTCTTTCAATTAACATATATATATCCATCGACTCCAAGTTCAAACAGTGTACTCTACAGGTATCATAATATCTCCAACTTATGATCCTTTGCTGA
>BQNB010105842.1:0-23519 GCA_026074375.1 Tanacetum coccineum | reverse complement strand
ATTTGTATTAAGAACTGGCCCAAAGTAAAGCCCACAAGAATAGTCCACTCTTGTAACTATATAATGCCCTCTCCAAGTGTGGAGAGGGTGTTGCTTCTCATTTTTTCTTTCAATGTGCTAGTAACCATTTTCTTTGTTTTTTACTTCTCTCTCTAGTTCTTTCCCCTAAAATCTATTTTTCTTATTTTTGTGTTTGGTGATGAAATGATATCCTAACAAGTGGTATCAAGAGCTAAGGTTGGGTGTTGTGATTTGTTTGTGGTAATTTTTTAAGCTTATTATTCGGTAATTGGTTTTTGTTGTTCATCTCGTAATCATTATTTTCTTGCAACAAAGTGTGGTTTATTTTCTCTTTTCGTGTCATTCTCTTGCAACAAAGTGTCGCTTTCTCTTTTAAGTATCATTTTCTTGCAACGTTTGAAAGATCACCGAACGAAGTGAAAATCTTGAGCACCGAACGAGGGAAAAACTCAAGGACCGAACGAGGAGAATTTTTGAAGGACCGAACGAGTTTTTTTGTAGGACCGAACGAGTGAATCTACTCAAGGACCGAACGAGGAGAATTTGTGAAGGACTGAACGAGTTCTTTCTATAGGATCGAACGAATGAAACTACTCAAGGACCGAACGAGGAGAATTCTTCAAGGACCGAACTAGATTTTCCTTCAAGGACCGATCGAGTGAATTCACTTGTGAACCGAATGAGAGGATCGAACTAGTTGAACCGAACGAGTGGATCATACTTGTTTGGACCGAACTAGCGACGACCGAACTAGCGACGACCGAACTAGCGAGGACCGAACTAGTAAATTTTTTGTTTTACGGTTTTTTCTTGATTTTGTAAAATCCCGCGAAAGATACGATTTTTTTTTCGGTTTTAATCAAAGATTTGTAAAATCCCGTGAAATAGTTTTCCATCACAACAACAAATCACTTTACACTATAAAGATCCTTGTTTATCATTTTTCATCACTTTTTTGCAATGTCGACTCAACAAGACATTTATGCAGCCGGTTCCGAAAACCGCCCTCCTATGCTTAACAAAGAGAACTACGTCCCATGGTCATCTCGTCTTCTTCGGTATGCTAAGAGTAGACCAAATGGAAAGTTCATCTACAACTCCATTATGAATGGTCCGTATGTCAGACGAATGATTCCTGAACCAGGTGATGCAGAATCGTGAAGTACCTGTTCCTGAAACGCTTCATGAACAAACCGATGATGAACTCACAGTAGCAGAAATTAAACAGATGGAAGCAGATGATCAAGCTATTCAGACCATTCTTCTCGGTCTTCCTGAAGACATCTATGCTGCTGTTGATAGTTGTGAAACTGCTCAGGAAATCTGGTTACGTGTTCAACAAATGATGAAAGGTTCTGATATTGGAATTCAAGAGAAGAAGGCTAAGTTGTTTAATGAATGGGAAAGGTTTACTTCCACTGATGGGGAATCGATTGAGTCTTACTATCACCCGTTTCTCAAAATTGATGAATGATTTTAAGAGAAACAAACACTTTCCTGAAAAGATTGCTAGTAATCTCAAGTTCCTAAACAACTTACAACCAGAATGGAGTCGACATGTTACTATTGTTCATCAAACGAAGGACTTGCATACGACAGATTACACTCAGTTGTATGATTTCTTGAAGTACAATCAAAAGGAGGTTGATGATCAAAGAGCTGAACGACTTGCAAAAACACATGATCCGCTAGCACTCATTATAATGCTAGTTGGGCCTAGTTACGGGTTGTAAGCCCATTAGAGATCAAACCTAGCCTTGGAAGCCCACTTAAACCCAAGGCTAGCCCATGTACATAACTATATAAAGCCCTCTCCAAGTGTGGAGAGGGTGTTGCTCCATTTTTCTCTCTTATTGAAGTAACCACTTTTTTGTTTATTTCTCTCTCTACAATCTCTCTCTCTCTCTCTCTCTCTCTCTCTAGTTTTCTCTTGCAAATTCGTGTGTTTGTGTGTGAATTGATAAGCTAACAAGTGGTATCAAGAGCACCAGGTTACCTAGTGATTGTATAGCTTATTGGGTGCTTAAATTCGAGCTTATTATCTTCTAAATTCGTCCTTGTCTTTGTTTAAAACCCACGGTTTGGAGTTTGTTTTGGCTTATTGATTCTCTTGGTGTGTTAAGCTCAAGCTTATTAGCTTATTTCTTAGCCAAAACGTGTCCTTACAAGAATCAAACACAAGTCTTGTTTTTGTTTTTTGTTGTTCGAAAAATTATAAGAAAAAATCAAGATTTGGGCTTTGTTTGTGGTTTGATTTGCCAAAGTCGTGTACTTTCATGTTTAGAACAATATCTTGCATTATTTCTTGGTGTTCTACAACTTATTTGGTGGGTTATTTGGAAGATTGAAGAAATCTTCTTTGTTGCGGTTTGTGTAAAGGACAAAACTGGGTGAAAGTGACTTGTGTACTAGCTTGAAAGTGACGTTGCAGTTTGTCCTGAAGCCCTGCGGTTTGTCTTCAAATCTTGCGTTTTGGTACTGCGGTTTGTCTCCTCACTGCGTTTTGCCTCTCATTGCGTTTTGGTGTTGCGTTTTGATCATTGAAGACCTTTTACTTAGCACATCTAAACGTTATGCTGCCAAAATTTTCTCAAGAATTACGTTTTTTCTAAGTCAACTGCGATTTGACCATTGAGTTTTGCTAGTAAAGGTTACGTTTTGTTCTCATTGCATTTTGTCTCATGTTGACTGTGTTTTGCTCTTATTGTGTTTTGTCTAAGTTACAAAGACTGCGATTTGTCCATTGAGATTTGTCAAACATTCTTGGTTGAGATTTGACAATCGTTCTTCGTTGAGACTTGCTATTCTTTGACCAACTTTGGACCATTAACTCTCAAGGGCTTAATTTACATACTTGAACTTTTAAAGACAATCAATTAACAACATCAAACCTCAAAATCACAACATAACATCAATTAATTACAAGGACTTAATCAATTCAACCTCATCACATCTTAACTTCTTCAATTAATCTTTCATGGTTTCTTCTTGATTTCCAATCATAGATTTGTAAAATCCCATGGAAATTAATTTCATTTCATTTGAATTAATCTTAGTCAATCACAATCACTTAATTGATCCTTGCATATCAATTCACATCACTTTTGCAATGTCGACTCATCAACACATCAATGCTATTAGAGCACAACGACTTGCAAACACACATGATCCTTTGGCATTAATGGCAAACACTCTGACATCATTTCACCCAGATCAATCATTACATATTACCTACATACAACATCCATAACTCAACAACAACTTTGTCCAACAACCTTCATTCAATACGAACTACATGCCACAACCAATGCAGAATCTCGAAGACATTTTAGATCCCACAACTGCAATGAACAAGGCACTTGCTTTAATAGCTAAAGTATTCAAAATCAACACCATTCCAACAAACAACAACCAAAGAAGTTCATTAATTCCCCGCAATAATCAAATTGCACAACTGGATATGAACACGAGCCAAGACATGAAAATGCAAATGGTTGATGACAATGTTGGAAATCAGGTGAGACAAAATGTTGTGCAGCATGATGGGAATAAAGTTGGGCAAAATGCAGTTCAGAATCCGGGTATTCAGAATGTTAAAAATATAAATGGGCTTAGTGTTGTTTCAGAAATTTCAAATCAGTATGGGAATGGAAATGTTGTTACAGCACCGGTTGAGGGTAATGGTAATGGTATCAATGGTGATCCGATAAGGTGTTACAACTGTCGAGGAGAGGGTCATTATGCCAGCAACTGCATGGTAAAGTCAAGGAAATGTGATGCTGCTTATCTTCAGCAACATCTGCAGATTGCTCAAGAGGAAGAAGCAGGGATCCAAAGCACTCAAGAGGAATTTGAGTTCATGACTACAACAGATGCTCATGAAGAAACAGCGAGAGTAAAAGTAAACTGCACTTCAGAGGATACATTGCAGTAAGCATCCACATATGGAACTCAGTTTAACAATGGTCCCGTCTATGACTCAGATGGATCAACTGAGGTACCCAAAGATAAAAATTGTTATGATCATGATATATACAATATGCTTACTCACGAAGTGCAGTCTACTGATCTCCAAATTGAGCTTGATCATACGAAAGAAAAACTTGAAAATTGCATTATTAAAAAGGAAAAAAGAATACGTTGTTCTTTGGAATAATTGGTACACAAAATGTGAAGAATGCAAATATGACAAGATTTCGTATGATAAAGCTTATAATGACATGCAACAAAAGATCGAACGGTTGCAAGCTCAGTTAGGAGATCTCAAGGGTAAGAGTAGTGATACTCAATATGCATCAAGTACCCTTGACCCTTTGTCTCAGAAACCAAAAGATGAGAACGTGTCACTAGAATATCAGGTTTTGTGTTATGCCAAAGAAAATGCTCATCTTAAGACCACATACAAGAACCCGTTTGACTCTATCAAAGTGAAACAAGCTCAGACCAATTCAATAACTGACTCTTTGCAAAAACAATTGTATGACACCATCTATGAAAATGCTAAGCTAAGAGCCCAGTTATTTAATAAGGTTTCTAAAACAAAAGGCACCACAAAAGGTATGAGAACGAATACTTGGTTTACAAAGCAATCAATCTTGGGAAAACCACCTTCTTTTTCTCATAAACCAAAACTTTATTCTGTCTCTCCTTTTCCAAAATCCTCAGTTCTTCCCAAAGTTGATAAGATGATTGCTTTGTTCAAACCAGTCACTTCAAACTCGGCACCCTCCACACGAGAATCGAAAGTTGTGCAAACTGTTAATGTGATTGCATCTAGAATCTTTAGGATTAATCCTTCGAAGACCTCTAGGGTAGATAATGTTGTTCCTAACAAACCCGTTAAAACAAGCATTAGGATAAAACCAATCATTGTTTCTCAACCAAATATTATTCATAAGCAACAAGCGAATTTTGACTCAAACGATTATTCTTCTACCAGAGTAAACAACACTGCTAAGACTAGAAGACCACATCCTAGGAGCAATTCTAATACTAATAGGGTCCCATCTAAGTCTAAGAGTAGTTGCCTCTCGAATAACGTCGAGAAAATAGAAGAAAACCATAGGAATTCCCAAATTCCTAAGAATCAAAAGCACATGTCATCTAAATGTAATAACATTATGCTTGCCATTCGAAATGATAAATCCGAAATTGTTTGTGTCATGTGTAAGCAATGTTTAGTTACTGCCAATCATGATGTCTGTATGCTTAATTATGTGAATGACATGAATTCTCGTGCTGATAACCAAAGTGCTAATGTCTCAATACGTGAAACTCAAAAGAAACATAAGGCAAATGCCAAGATATCAAAGGAGTCAGGGTCCAAAGGAAGTCTTGCTTCATCTAGTCCTAGCAAACCTAGAACTAGTCTAAGGTGGATTCCAACTGGAAGAATTTTTGCCATGTGTGGAAAATTAACTGCATCCAGTAACATCAAGAATCAGTCTGAAAAATCTGTGTGTGACAATGCAAGTACTACTAATCCCTCGAAACCTTCAAGCAAAGGGTTTTCGAATTCTGCTTCTCTTCTTGGCAGGTTATCAAGACTAAGGAAACAACATACTTCTATCTATCCGATTGCTGTTCTCTAATCTTCAGAGATGACTTGTAATCAAATGTCAGATTGCAACCCATTCTTTAGATAAAAGGAAAATATACGTGTTAATGCGTTTATCCTTAACAACGAAAAGAGAAATCTTTTTGGTCTTGAGCTACTTTCGAAACATTCAATGTTTGTTAGCTCAAGTGATTCATATTTAAGGTTTGGCGTTCAGAAGGAACTCTTGTTTGGTCAGAAAAATCTAGATAGTTGTTTGATTTGTTAAAAGGAAACCGCTACAACAAACCTTTACACCATCAATCTTCATGAAATGGCCTCTCATCCTCAATTTGCTCGATGGCTCGAGCAACTTCTACCAAGTCATGGTTATGGCACCAAGTCTATCCCACCTCAACTTTGACACCATAACTGACCTTGCCACAAACGATCTTGTCACCGGTCTTCCAAAATTCAAATATCATAAAGAACATCTTTGTCCCTCATGTGAGCAAGGAAAAAGCAAAAGGGCGTCTCACCCACCCAAACCAGTTCCAAATTCTAAGCAGAGGTTACACCTTCTTCATATGGATTTGTGTGGTCCAATGAGAATTGCTAGCATAAATGGAAAGCGATATGTTTTGGTGATTGTGGACGATTACTCTCGTTACACTTCGGTACATTTTCTCAGATTAAAAGATGAAGCACCAGAAGTGAATAAAACCTTCCTGAAGCGAATTACTGTCCTTCTTCAGTCACCTGTCATCATCATAAGAACCGATAACGGCACAGAATTCAAAAATCAAATCCTTAAAGAATACTTTGATAGTGTTGGCATCTCTCACCAAGCATCTTCTGTCCGAATCACCTCTCCAACAAAATGGGGTTAAGTGGAACGAAGAAATCGACTTAGTTAGGCTGCTAGAACAATGTTGATTTTCTCTCATGCACCGTTATTCTTATGGGCTGAAGCGATTGCTACTGCGTGCTACACTCAAAACCATTCCATCATTCATCGTCGATTTAACAAAACACCATACGAGCTCATTAACGGCAAAAAACCGGATATCTCCTTTCTACATGTATCCGGGCTCTCTTGTTTCCAAGAAGTAATCGTGAAGTATTGGAACTTGGTGCATAAAGGTGATATTTGGCTTTTTCATTAGTTTATTCTGCTGATTCCTGTGCTTACAGGGTTTACAACCAAAGACAAAGAAAATCATGGAGACAAAGAATGTGAACATTTGATGAGCTTTCAGCTATGGCTTTTGAATAAAGCAGTTCAAAACCCGGGCTTCAAAGCATGACTTTTGGACAAATCAGTTCAGGACTCGATCTTACTTATGCTCCGTCAACAATAACAACTCAAAAACCAACTGAATGTGAATTGGATTTACTGTTCGAAGCTATGTTATGACGATATATGTGGTCAACCGCAGGGTTTGCTAAACATCCACTCCAAATAAAAAGAACAACATGGAGAGAGGATAAGTTTCTGGCTGCTCAAGCCACCTCACTTCTTCAACTCCAACGGCAACTACAACAACAGCAGAACAACACCGAACACCAATAATTGCATCCTCTCAAGCTACAGATTTTTCAAATACTTCCACACGATGTTGACGACTTCCAAACACATCACCATGTTCAGCATCAATCCTGCAACATTGCTGCAATGTTTCCAAATGCCAAGTTTGATGAAAATACTTTTGTAATCCCTTTGCTACTCCATCCACAGTGAAGCTGATTCTCCATCTCACATATGTGGATCCATCAAACATGCATACGTTTTACCAACCATACCCTCATGAATTTCAATGGACTAAGGATCACCCTCTGGAACAAGTGATCGGAGAACCCTCTCGACCAGTTTTGACAAGGAATCAACTGCGATCCGATGGTGACATGTGCATGTACGCATTAACGGTAAGCACTATGGAACCAAAGAATGTCAAAGAGGCTATGACCGACCCTGCATGGATTGAATCAATGCAAGAAGAGCTTCTTCAGTTCAAAAGGCTTGATGTATGGGTGTTAGTTCCTCTTCCGGATAACATAAAACCTCTTACGTTGAAATGGTTATTCAAAAACAAGCATGATGAAGAGAACACGGTCATCCGAAACAAGTCTCGTCTGGTTGTGAGAGGGTACCGCCAAGAGGAAGGAATAGATTTTGAAGAATCCTTCGCTCCTGTCTAGAATGGAAGCTATCAGGATATTTTTGGCATATGCTGCACACAAATCGTTTCATACTGTGTTTCAAATGGACGTGAAAACTGCTTTCTTGCATGGTACGCTAAAAGAAGACGTGTACGTGTGTCAACCTGAAGGTTTCATCGATGCTGATCATCCAAGCCATGTCTACAAGTTAAAGAAGGCACTATATGGGTTAAAGCAAGCACCAAGGGCATGGTACGATGAATTGTCAACGTTTCTCCTACAGAATCACTTCTTCAAAGGCACAATTGATCCAACGTTGTTTATAAGACGCTTCGACGATGACATCTTAGTGGTACAGGTCTACGTTGATGATATTATCTTTGGTTCTACACACCCTAGGTATACCCAACTATTTTCTGACCTCATGAAAAGCCGCTTCGAAATGTCGATGATGGGGGAAATGACGTTTTTCCTTGGTTTACAAGTTAACCAATCCCCCCGTGGCATCTTTATCAACCAGTCCAACTACGTGTTAGAAATCCTTAAAAAATATGGAATGGAAACTTGTGATCCCGTTGGTACTCCAATGGAGATCAAAGACAAGCTTGACCTTGATCAAAATGGGTCTCCAGTCGATGCAACAAAATATCGTAGCATGATTGGTGCCCTAATGTATCTTACGTCTAGTAGACCGGACATTGTACATGCTACTTGTTTATGTGCTCGGTACCAGGCTAAGCCAACCGAGAAGCACCTCAAGGAGGTTAAAAGGATCTTTCGTTATCTCCGAGGAACCGTTAATACGGGTCTTTGGTATACGAAGGATTCTGGTATTGAACTAACCGGATTTTCAGATGCTGACTATGCGGGATGTAAAGACACCTTCAAGAGTACTTCCGGTGGAAAAAAGAAAAAAGGCTCATCTTAGGCGAAAAGTTGTTAGTTGGTCCTCAAAGAAACAAGACTGTACGACGCTGTCTACCGCGGAAGCAGAATATGTGTCTCTATCCGTTTGCTGTGCCCAAGTCCTTTGGATGCGAACACAGTTAACGGACTATGGCTTTCACTTCAACAAGATTCCAATCTACTGTGATTCAAAATCAGCCATAGCCATATCCTGCAACCCGGTCCAACACTCAAGAACAAAACACATCGCTGTCCGCTACCATTTCATAAAGGAACACGTGGAAATGGGTACGATTGAACTGTATTTTGTCAAGACGGATTACCAACTGGCCGACCTCTTCACCAAAGCTCTTCCAGTAGACCGATTCAACTATTTGGTTCGTCGCCTTGGTATGCGCAGTTTATCTCCTAAAGAACTTGAACGTCTTGCAAAATCTCGGTAATTTTTATCAGAAAAACAAAATACAAAAATATAAAACCAAGAAAAACAAAATATAAAAATATAAAACCTATAAAAACAAAATACAAAATCAAAAAATTTCAAAAATACAAAAAGAATCTTCTCCGACATGTCTCTCGACAATCGATAACATTTGCGCACCTAGAAATGTTGATTAATATTAACACAGGTGAATAAATGAAGTTCGAGCGAGAGTTTTAAATGCTTTCAAAACATGTCCTTTCATTTTTTTTCTCTACGACTTCTAAGTAAATGTCAGCTTAGGACTCGGTCTCCAAAGAAAGGAAAATGTTCATTTATGTACATTTATCCTAAACAACGGGAAGCTCATATCTTCTCGGTCTTGAGCAATGTCATATAAACATTCAAAGTTTTGAATGCTCAAGAGAAGTTTTTAAGGAAAATGATTTAAAATCAATATATCTCACATATTTTCCTGTTGGCACAATTGTTCAAGATATTCTCCAAAAGAAAAATTTCAATTCTTTCAATATTGTGGCTCAACAAACTCCCCACTCCAAGTTTTCAATCGAATTCTATAATGAGAGGGGAAGTATAAAAATATGATTTCATTCTGCATGCACTCCTGTTCCTCTCTAACTTTGTTAGGCCATGTGATTTCGGACATTAACTTGTTTTTAATTCACTATTTGTCAAAAATTGTAACCACATATGCAATTTTTAAGAGGGAGAATAGTGATTAAAATGTGATCAATA
Organism: Tanacetum coccineum; assembly: GCA_026074375.1. Lineage (NCBI taxonomy): Eukaryota > Viridiplantae > Streptophyta > Magnoliopsida > Asterales > Asteraceae > Tanacetum > Tanacetum coccineum. The sequence continues at coordinate 13,719 of BQNB010105842.1, read as the reverse complement.
CGGATTAATAACGGATACGATCTTCAATCTATAAGTGCATTCCTAAACCTCGCATGTGCAAAACACTTTCATAATATGGTGCATATGTGTAGGGGGAGCTTTTTGTTAACTCTGGAAACTCTCAATGTGTCTTAAATGATTTCTCAGACACGTTGATTGATTTTTATCAAAAGTTTTATGGATCTTCATGGCAATACCCTAAAGACCGACCAACTGTTGTTTCTCAAGGAGTTACAAGGCGAATAAGGTTAGGTATATTTGTTTCATGATCCAGCCAGAACTAGAGGGATCTACCCAGGAACACTCCATTTAGATAGAGTAGAAGTCCTAGGTATGATTAAAAAAGGAGTAAAGTGAGAATAAGGGGATAGTGCTGACTGAGATGGAGCTAGTGCTGGAATAAACCCAACAAGGTACTAGTCATGAAGTCTCGGTAAGCACTGAAGGGGTTGAAGAATGGAAAAGAATTGTAAGGTCAAAAGGTGAAAAGAAAGAAGCCCCTCATACAACCTTAGGCAGAAACCGGGTCAATGCATAATCTATCGGTAATCACAAAGATGATTCTGATATTGAAGACAAGTCATCATGGACCCAGTGATCAATGCAACAACCCCACGCTTAGCCACTCAGAATCTCTTAAAAGATTTCTATTTCATTTCTCACAGAGATCAACACATTTTTTTATCACTTTCTCATTCGAGATCGTTTTGATAAATTGAAAAATGGCAGTCCGCTCCAGCCTCCGATTACCAAATAACAAATGTGCACTTATAGAGTCTAGAGCCAACGAGATCCATCAAAAATCTCACTAGGACACAAATTCCAATATACAAAATGTTGTACATCATTATACAACATTTGGTATCATTAAGTCCTACGCATTATCCTTGTGATAATTGCCAGAACATCAGAGTGATACTCTTTAGTATTCACAGTGAAGATGGAAATCCTTCTTGAGCCAACATCTATCAAGCTCTTGGTAGGTGACTTGCGAGATTCTATATGAATCAAACTTGTGTCAACTGGAAAGAAACGATGGTGCGATTCTATATGAATCAAACTTGTTCCAGTAAAATGAATTGACGACTCAAATCAGAAAGATAGTAACTATCTGATTCACTCTTACTGTGTTGTCTGCTTTGAGACGCTCCGGTAACGAGAACGGCTAGTGCAGCTGCGAAACCCTGTCAAGGAGATTCTTTTGAATTCTACCTGATCACAGGCAGTATTTATACTGATTAACGGGGAACCGTGGTTATTGCAACCATATTCGATGAAATGACAAAGACACTTTCGTCCATATATGTTTATCTCTAACCTATACTTGCAGGTTTTCCTGACGGTAGCAGCTTCTAGTCCATGACGAGTCAAGATTCAAGACCTCATGCTCAATCCACAAAGATTAATACATGATGAAAGCTCAATCTATCAAAGTCTTCCGCAATCTCTGATGAACAAGCACTTCCTCATAAGAACATTTTGTGGTACAAGTAATCATGTTAAAAAGAAAATGTTGAGGGAGATTGTTAGCAAAGCTTTCAAGATCTTGAGCATGAGGGTGGAGACACAAGATCGCAAGGCGGCATAAAGAAACAAGGATAAAGATTTAGAGATCTCAGTAGTCAAGACCAATCAAGGCCAAAGACCACGATATCAATATTTTGTCAAAGAATATCAAGTTAAAGATCAAGATCCAAGATCACAAGCATGCAAATGGAACATCAAAAGGAATTCCCAAAGAATACAAGGCTCCAAGACTCCCCCCCAAAAAGACGTCACAAGAAGGATCCACAATTGAATGACCACCCCTTAGGGGGAGATTGTTAGCCGTGTATTTATTAAAGTGATGGTCATTAAATATTTTTTTCCCCCCCCCCCGAAAAGCCTTGTATAAGTAAACGTAGTTTACGGGAATTTAGTTAAGCTAGTTGGGCCTAGTTGTCGGGCTCAAGCCCATTTGTATTATGATCCGGCCCAACACAAAGCCCACTAGAATAGTCCACTCTTGTAACTATTTATAGCCCTCTCCAAGTGTGGAGAGGGTGTTGCTTCTCATTTTTCTTTTATGAACAAGTAACCATTTTTTCTTTTTTACTTCATTTTATATTTATGTTTAATAAGAAAAGCTTTTAATCTATCATACCAAGCTTTGGGTGCTTGTTTAAGACCGTATAAAGCTTTCTTAAGTTTATAAACATGATTCGGTTTTTCAAAGTCAATGAATCTTGGAGGTTGTGCCACATATACCTCCTCATTGATAAAACTTTTTAGGAATGCACTTTTTACATCCATTTAGAATAGCTTAAATTCTAAAGCACAAGCATAAGCTAATAGTATCCTAATTGACTCAAGTCTAGCAATTGGGGCATATGTTTCATCATAATCGATGCCCTCTTATTGATTATATCCTTGAGCAACTAGCCTAGCCTTATTTCAAGAAACAATACCGTTATCGTCTAACTTATTTCCAAACACCCACTTAGTTCCTATGATTGTCATATTCCTAGGTTGTAGAACTAACTCTCAAATGTCGTTAGCAATGAATTGATTTAACTCTTCTTGCATGACGACTATCCAACTATCATCTGTTAAGGCTTCATTCACATTCTTAGGTTCTATAGTTGATATAAAACAAAAGAAGTTACCTTGGTTTTGGGCTTGTGATCTAAGGGTTCTTTGGTTAAGGTTTCCTATGACATTTTCTAATGGATGGTTCCTAGATTCCTTAATATGTTGGAAATTTAGTGCAATTGTGGGAATTAGATCATACTTAGAAATAGGTTTGGAGGTATGGTGTGTACATCCATCAAGTCACTGATTTTCCCTGACTCTTTTAGGGGTTTTATTAAATGGGTGTTTATTTGCCTATTTAAGTGGCAGATTTAACTACATTAATTGACCATATTTAATTTGGTCATGAAATCATTATTCCTAAATTATGGCGAATAATTATAGAAGAGATTAATTGGCCATTAATCTCTCATTAATTCCATTATTAGGTTTTGAGTAAATCCCCTATAAATAGGGATCACAATTGCATGGAAAAATACACAAAAAACAAAAACACATAGAAACGCAGGGTTCTTGATCAGTGCCTAGAACAAGAACAAACACTTGGTTTTATCCTAAGGAGGTATTCATGTAACCCAGGCATAGGGTCAAATAATATTCTTTGGAAAGTGATTACACGACTTCAAGTGATTATACTGCGTAACCATCTTGGCGCTAATAAGCCTCGTGTCATTGATTGTCTTCACCCCGATCTAGGATCTACTACAACCAACAATTAAAGAAGATTATTTTGTGATAATCAATGGCTGCTGCTACTATGAAATACATGGCTTTAAACTTTTCTAAGCTTGACAAGTTTAAAGGAGTGGACTTTCAAAGATGGCTGAAGAAGATGCACTTCTTGCTTTTAAGCATAAGTGTGGTGTATGTGCTGACTACTCCCATGCCTGAAGATGGTGGTGATGACTGCAAACTGCTGGAAACCGAAATCAGGGAAGAGGGCTTCCAAGTGGGACAACGTTATGATCTATGTTGCAGAGGTTTTAATCTAATGGTATGTCTTGGTTCTGTATTTGATATTTTACCAGAATTTTGAATCTTGCTAAAGAACTATGCGGATTCTTGTGATGGCCAAATATATGGATGAGAGATTGCATCAAGTAAGAAAGTCCTTGTTAGTAATTTCACAAGCTTAAAGATAACTGATTGCAAGACCAGTCTTTCCTTTAGAACAATACATGAACTTCTTGCGTTATACTTGGATAGGTCTTTACACAACATTAGATGAACATGAATGAATCATTCAGGTTCATGTAATCATTGGATAAATTTCCCTCTTTTTGGAAAGATTTCAAGTCCCACCTTTCGAAACATTTGACAGGAAGGAATTTAAATCTTGTTGATTTGGACAATCATTCTAGTATTGAGGAGTCCCCCAGGATGACAGGATAGTGATCAAGCCCCCAAAATGGCAACAAATGTTGCTGGTCCTTCAGTTGTTAATATGGTGGAGCATAACAACTCCTCCAGGTACAATGACAACAAGGGTAAACGTAAGCATCATGATAACACCAAAGCTGATCCTAACAAAAAGTCTAAAGTAACTTGTTAGAAGTGTGGGAAACCTGGACACTTGAAAAAATATTGAAAATATGGAAAAGTTGGCAACAAAGACAATCGTTCAGTGGATGGTTCTACCAACTCACTAAAAGGTCATAATATGTTTAATAAATCTTTTCAGGTTTATTATGTTACATATGTATCTGAAGCTTACTTTATGCAGGATGATAATGTTGCGTAGTGGGTTGACTCAGAAGCAACAGTTCATGTGTGTAAAGATAGATGCTGGTTCAAGACCTGTGAGTCGCTGAATGATGGATCTAATCTTTACATGGGAAATGAGTCAACAACCCTGGTGTATGGACGTGGTTGTGTAGATCTTAAGTTTAGTTCTGGAAAGATTGTTTTGCTGTTTAATGTTTTGCATGTTCCTAATATAAGGAAGAATTTGGTTTCTAATAGTGTTTTGAATAATTGTGGTTATAAACAAGTGATTGAATCTAATAAATTTGTTTTATCCAAACATGGTGTGTTTATTAGTTTTGGTTATTTGAGTAATCAAATGTTTAGGCTTAATATTAATAATAATAATATTGCTTCAGCCTTTATGTCAACCTCTAAACTGAATGATTCAATCCTATGGCATGCTAGACTGGGCCATGTCCACTTTAAGAGGATGCAAGATATGTCCAAGGACGGATTAATCCCAGCTTTTGACATGGACACTAAAAAGTGTAAAACTTGCATGCTGAACAAAATAACTAAGAAACCATTTCAAAATGTAAAATGTGAAACTAAAGTTTTGGAGCTGATCCACAGTGATTTATGTGATCTGCATGCTACTCCTTCCCTGGGAATAAAAAATACTTTGTGACATTTATTGATAATGCTTCTAGGTTTTGTTATGTTTATTTATTACAATCAAAGGATGACGCGTTAGATATATTCAAAGTATTCAAAATTAAAGTTGAATTACAATAAGGGTCCTAAATCAAAAGATTTAGGACTGATAGGGGAGGTGAGTACATGGATACTCTGTATTTTTAGTCTGTTGGTATTATCCATGAAACGACTGCCCCCTATACTCCACAACAAAATGGTATATATGAAAGAAAAAATAGAGTACTAAAAGAAATGGTTAATTCCATGTTGTCCTACTCAGGACTGAGTTAAGGGTTTTAGGGTGAAGTTATGTTAACAGCTTGCTATTTATTAAATAGGGTTCCTAATAAAAGGAACAGGATTACACCTTATGAACACTGGACTAAAAGGAAACCAAACATGAACTACCTCAAGGTTTGAGGTTGCCCAAACTCCCCCCTCCCCCCCTTAGGGTAGTTTGTAAGACTCCCTGATCATCTAAAGCTAAACAACTATGGTGAAAGAGGCATTGAATGCCATCATTTGTTGGATCTGCTAGATTTTCCAATGCATTTAGTATTTCTATGTCATTGAGCCTAATGATTCAGTTTCAATTAATTCTATAATTGAATAAAGGGATGCAATCTTTGATGAGAATAGATTCTCATCAGTCTCTAGACCAAGTCTTAGGATTCCTAATAGAACTGAAGACATTGGTGGTTCAGTGGTCCCTGAAGAGGTCACTAAAGAGGTTGTTCAGCAACCTGAACCCGAGCTTAGAAAAAGCAAAAGGAATAGGACTCCAAAGGATTTTGGAGCTGAATTTCAATTATACATAATTGAAGGAACAATGGATGAGGTCTTTGACCAACACTCCTATTGCTTTAATGTTGAAGATGACCCCAAAACATTTGATGAAGCAATGAAGTCCCAGGATGTTGCTTTCTGGAAAGAAGCAATTAATGATGAGATGGACTCCATCATGGGCAACAACACTTGGGTGTTGGCTGATCTACCTCTAGGTTGCAAACCTTTTGGTTGCAAATGGATCTTCAAAAGAAAACTGAAGATAGATGGAACTATAGAAAAGTTCAAGGCAAGGCTGGTCATTCAGGGCTTTAAACAAAAGTTGGGAATATTCTACTTTGATACTTATGCTCCAGTAGCTCATATCAGTGCCATAAGACTGCTGATTGCTATGGCATCAATTCATAATCTGATTATTCATCAGATGGATGTGAAGACAACTTTCTTGAATGGTGACTTGGAAGAGGAGGTTTATATGAATCAACCTCAGGGCTTCATCATGCCTGGCAATGAAAACAAGGTGTGTAAACTAATTAAGTCTCTATATGGACTGAAGTAGGCACCTAAGCAATGGCATCAAAAGTTTGATGAAGTGGTTTTGTCTAATGGTTATTTACATAACCAAGCTGACAAATGTGTATATAGAAAATTTGATGAAACTGGTAAAGGAGTCATCATTTGCCTATATGTTGATGACATGCTGATCTTTGGCATTGACCAAGTTCATGTTGACCTGACTAAGGAATTTTTGTCATCGAGGTTCTCTATGAAGGACAAGGGGGAGGATGATGTAATCCTTAGCATTAGGATTAAATATGAAAGTAATAGGATATTAATTTCTTAGTCTCATTATATTGAGAAGGTACTGAAGAAATTTAATTACTTTGATTGCACTCCAGTAAGTACTCCTATGGATACAAGTGGTAAGCTGATGCCTAATAATGGTCAGGCTATATCTCAACTTGAGTATTATAGGGTGATTGGCTGCCTAATGTATGCCATGACTTGTACAATGCCTGATATTGCTTTTGTTGTTGGTAAACTGAGCAAGTATACTAGTAACCCTGGTACTCAGCACTGGCAAGCAATTCAATGGGTACTGAAGTACTTAAAAAAACCATAGACTATAGATTTACATATACTGGTTATCCTTCAGTGTTGGAAGGTTACAGTGATGTAAGCTGGATTAGAAACACTGAAGAAAATTCGTCTACAAGTGGCTAGGTATTCCTGCTTTGTGGTGGTGTAATTTCTTAGACTTCCAAGAAACAAACTTGCATCACTGGTTCAACAATGGAATCAGAATTTATGGCTTTAGCAGCTGCTGGTAAGGAAGCTGAATGGTTGAAAAACTTATTCCTTGAGATTCCATTATGGTCTAAACCTATAGCACCTATTTCTATCTGTTGTTATAGTGCTGCTACATTGGTAATGGCTTATAGCCAGATGTACAATGGGAAGTCTAGACACTTAGGTGTCAGGCATAACATGATTCATGAGCTGGTCACGAATGGGGTGATATCTATAGAGTTTGTGAGGTCTCAACAAAACTTAGCTGATCACTTGACGAAGGGACTGGCTAGAGACTTGGTGATAAAGTCTGTTGAAGGGATGGGATTAAAGTCCAACTATGTCTCTAAATGCTAGGACACCCAACTCCCTACTAAGAAAACTTGGTAGCTGAGTTCAATGTGGAAAGCTGAACGTTCTGAAGAATGAAGCACATGTATTTACATATCATCCCAAGGATGTGTTTGGAACCTGCTGAAAAGGAGGATGAAGTTGTTAAATTCTTAATGGTTAATTTCTTTGAAAAAGTGCTTAGCAAGAGCATGAATAAAGAGGAAATCACTCTATGCTAAATGTTGAGTTTTTCCGCCTCAGGGAGCATTGGAACTTTGGACTCTGTATAACATTTATGAATTTGGATTGGGACACAATGGTCTTGTATATGTCAGGAGTTTCTTATGTGTTTGAAAACTTGTGTGTGTATTTTATCCTTCAGGTATTCCAAATGGGTTGAAGGGTCCATTTTTAGAACACCCTATACTTGAATCATTTGAACGTGGTAATCACATAAGATGGAAATTCAATCCTCAAGACATTTTCGTTTATGCACTTGTTTTGTTTAATGTTCAATTTTTCATGCAAAAGAATTATACTAAATTGGGGAGGATTGTTGGAAATTTAGTGCAATTGTGGGAATTAGATCATACATGGAAATGGGTTTGGATGTACAGAGAGTACACCCATCAAGTCACTGATTTTCCCTGACTGTTTTAGTTGTTTGATTAAATGGGTGTTTATTTGCCTATTTAAGTGGCAGATTTAACTACATTAATTGACCATATTTAATTTGGTCATGAAATCATTATTCCTAAATTATAAAGAATAATAATGGAAAAGATTAATTGGCCATTAATCTCTTATTAATTCCATTATTATGATTTGAGTAAATCCCCTATAAATAGGGATCACAATTGCTTGAAAAAATACACAGAAAACAAAAACACATAGAAACGCAGGGTTCTTGATCTGTGCCTAGAACAAGAACAAACATTTGGTTTTATCCCAAGGAGGTATCCGTGTAAGCCATGCATAGGGTCGAATAATCTTCTTTGGAAAGTGATTACATGCCTTTAAGTGATATCCGATAACAATCTTGGTAATGGCTAGGCTATTGATTGTCTTCACCTGATCTGGGATCTACTACAACCAACATAATATTGACTATTTCAATCTAATCTCTTAAAGTTGCATTCATAAACAATGTATTCATTTTCTAGGTTTTTCTTTTCGGTAACCTTAATTGATTCTTCTTCATCTAGGTCATCATCCACCATGGGTGATGTCTTATAGGGTGGAGGAGTTTCATCAAATGTCACGTTGAGTGATTCTTTGACTCTCCTAATATGTTTGTTAAGGATGATGTAGGGTTTACTATTTTTTGAGTAACCTAAAAATATACCTTCATATGACTTTGCGTCAAACTTTAGTAGTCTTTTGGTTTTAAAATGAAGCACTTGCTTCCAAACACTCTAAAATAATCAAGAGTAGGTTTCCTACCTCTCAAGAGTTCATAAGATATTTTTCCTAGGATGGCTCTAATTAGGATTCGGTTGAGAATGTACGTTGAAGTATCTACGACATTACACCAAAACTTTTGTGGTAACGATTGCTCATTCAACATAGTCCTACTCATTTCTTGAAGTGTCCTATTTTTCCTTTCGACCACGCCATTTGATTGAGGAGTAGCTGGAGACGGAGAAGTTATGTGTAATTCCATTGGTATTACAAAACTCTCCAAATTGCACCTCATTATCAAATTCCCTACCGTGGTCGGTTCTTATTGACACTATAGTACATCTTAATTGGTTTTGAATTTTCTTACTAAATATTTCGAATTGATCGAAGGCTTCGGTTTTGTCCTTAAGGAATCTAGTCCAAGTATACCTAGAGTAGTCATCTACTATAACTAAGGTGTAGCGATTTCCTCTGTAACTCCGTGTGGTGGATAGACCAAAGAGATCCATATGAAGGAGTTCTAAGCATCTATTCATTGAGATTATATTCTTAGCCTTTTGACTAGCGTGAGATTGCTTTCCAATTTTGCTAGCGTCACTGAAGTGTTGATCAAACTTTAGTTTAGGTAAGTTTCTAACTAATTCCTTAGATGCTAATGATTGAATGAAACGCATATTTGCGTGACCTAATCTCCTATGCCACAACGTGGAATTTTCATCAATCGTTGCTAGACAAATTTTGTCTTTAGGCTTATTTCCTAATTTCATCACATATAAGCCTTTCGTCCTAATACCTCTACCTATGACCTTACCATCCTTAGTGATTTCACTATTATGTTCAGAGAAAGTTACTCTACACTTATTAACACATATTTGTCCTATACTTAACAAGTTAAATCTTAAGTTATCTACATGTTCTACATTATCTATTTTGAGAGAGTTATTTGAAATTGTACTTTTGCCAATGATGTTACCGCAAAGATTACTACCAAAAATAACATTACCTCTGTTGTATGCCTTGTAGCTTGAGAAGAGCTTTTGGTTACCCGTCATATGTTTGGAGCATCTGCTATCCTTTATTCACTCATCAGGTTCCAAGTCGACTCCAAGGCATATCTATTTATATAGGGCAACACCTCAAACATTTGGTCCCTAATATCTCATAGGTCCAAAGTTGTTAGTGCTAAACATCCCTTGCATTTGATGCAATTGGTTGGGATGTGAATATGAAAGACACATTTCCCATGGCATGTAACTTTGACGTGGGAAGTTGTTCCAAGTTACGAGAAAGCCACGTGGTTGATTTTCTCGACCAATGTTTCTTTTTGGCTGTGGTGTCTTAGGACGAGTATAATTATTGAGGACTCTTCTAGGTGGTAGAGTTTTTGATCTAAAATTAGGTTTTAAAAATCCAACTCTGGGTTTTGATAATGGCTTATAAAATTGTTTGACTTCATTATCACTAGCAACGGGAACTTTGATGTTGTTTACTATTATGTGTTTTGGTCTAGGACCCAAAATAGATTTTTGAAAAGACACACTTTTCTCAGATCCAGGTGTACCAACTGGTGGCGGTCCCATAATTGTTTTGGGGGCCACCTGAACACCTTGGGGGTCGCCCATATTTATGGAACCTCCATCAGAAGACGCCTTTTTTGAGCTTTCATAAATTTTATTTCTTTAGTTCCACTAGATGATGCTTCAAATGAATTAAATCCTAAATCGAATTTTTCACCGGAGGGTTTTTGATTACTTAACATTTTATTTAAACATTGTGTACTCTTTTCAAGTTAATTTAATCCAGTGGCTTCCTCTTTGAGTTTTTCATTCTCAATTTTAAGCATATGGCATTTTACACATTCGAGATCAACTCCCTTGTTTTTCTCAAGTGTAGACACTTTTTCCTTTAGAACACTAAGTTATTTTTCTAAATTATTTCTAGGGGCCTTTAATATTTTGTTTTTAGTGATTATCTTTAAACTTATTTTACACAGTTTATCATATTCATTATCTAGCACTAAGTCATCTATTGACGAGTTCTCATCACTAAAGTCGGAGGATTCAAAACATACCTCACTTGATGCTTGAGCTACTAGACACGTTTTATTATTGAATTTCTCATCATCTTCTTCACCGCTATCACTTTAAGAGCCTCCGACAAATGCTATTTGGTTCTTGTCTTTCGGTGGTTTTGGACATTCTCCAAGAAGATGATTCGGGTTGCCAAATCTAAAGTATTTTCTATCACTTTTACCGTTTTTGTCGTCTCTGCTTTTTTGGAACGTCTTTTTGTAGTTCTGAGGTTGTATCACGAATCTACCTCTTCTCTTGAAGAACTTCTTGAAGTATCTTACCGCCATGACGTATTCTTAGTCTTCACTTCGGGAAGTCGAACACTCTTCATCACTAGATTCTTTCTTAGCCTTTAAAGCAAGAGATTTCCTTTCAACTTCTGCTTTGACTATTTCGGAATCTTTCTTCATGATCATTTTGTGAACTTTGAGGTTCTCGATGAGTTCATCAAGAGATAGTGACGTTAAGTCTTTCGACTCTTCAATCACCGTGAACTTTGCTCTGCATTTAGGATGTAGAGCCTTAAGAAATTTCCTAACATAATTCTTGCTAGAGTAACCTTCATCAAGAGCTTTTAGACTAGTAATAATAGTATTAAATCTAGCAAAAGCACTATCTATAGATTCGTCTTTGGAAATGACGAATTGTTTATATTGTTGAACTAAAAGGTCAATCTTATTATCTTTTACTTGACTATTACCTTGGTGGGTAAATAACAATGTTTTCTAAATTTATTTTGTCGTATTACACATGATAATTCTTTCATATTCTTTTCTAGGCAAAGCATTATAAATAACCATTTTAGCTTCGTTATTTTTCGCAAGTCTCTTTTTAAGATCATCACTTTGTTTTTCAAAAGGGATAACCTCATCTAATTCAGTTTCTGGATTTTGTTCAATAGGTTGAAAATCATCGTTGGTAATAACGTGCCAAAGATCTAGATCTTTTGATTTAACATATGTCTCGAATCTATTTTCTAATAAATAAAACTACCACTTTCAAAAAATGGTGGTCTTTGCATAGATTGCCCTTCTAGATATTTGTCGAAATCCATAGATCGATCCAAGCTTTAAAATAGAGTATATTTTTAAAATCTTGAGTAACCTTGGCTCCTGATACCAATTGTGGAAACTAGAAAGGGGGATTAAATAGTTTACAGGTTCGTTTTACGTTTTAAAAGTTAGCTTTCAAAATATTTATATTCGAGTTGTATGTTTAACCAATTCATAATGTGAACAAACAATATAGCAAATTAAACTAAAGCTAAATCACAATGACAATAATATGAAGAGGTAAGTAAAGGAACAATCAAACCAAGACGCCAAGATAATATAGTGGTTCGGCTATGAAGTACCTCTTCGCCTTACTCCACTCCCTGAGTATTCTACTCGAGATTTTACTATGTCAACAAGCTCCCTTTAGGCGAAGAAAACCGTTTACACGTCGCTTAAGTTATTTTCTGACACTAAGCTAAATGTCGAGTCCTAATCTTAGCTAGAACCAATCTACCACTTCACAATCAATACACAATCACTAGATCTACACTATCAGATTTACACATAATCTAAATCACACAAATACACAAGATAATTACCATAGAGATTTGGTACTTAGAAGAAAAGAGGAGAGATCTCTAAATAACAATCCATTTCTTGACGAATACGAATGTTTTTCTCTTGCACTTGAATAAGAGTGAAGAGATGAGAAGAAAAGATTAGATCACTTGAAACAAGATCTAAGAATGTTAGTGATTAAGAGATTTAGAGAGAGAAAGAAGATTTTTAGAGAGAGAAATTTATCTAAAAATTTCGTGCAAAGAGGTTTAATTTTTTGCAAGGAATGGAGCTGTATTTATAGGCAGGAAAATCCAACAGGCACTAGGGGCGGTCCCGGCGGTCCAGATATATATGGGGGCCGCCGGGCCTATAAGGGGGCCGCCCAGTAGACTACGCTCCTTTTTTTTATCTTTTTGTAGGGAAGGTTGTATCTTGTATGAAACCTTCTATTTTGGGGGAAAAAATTGAATTTCAAATTTTAAGTTTTTAATAAAACTTTTCTTTTAATTAGAAAATATTTTGTATAATTATTTTTGTGAAATTCTTTTGTAAAAATTTAATGGATAAGAGAAAAATATTTTCTTGATCACTAATCATGCTTAATGATTTGTTTGTTCATACCGTAAGTGATTACTAATCTTATAAATAGAATTTTACGATTAATAATTTATAATCGTTTAATTTTATCATAAACGTTTTTACATTTTGTTATTATCAAAACGTTGAGAGGTCCAAAAATATAAATAACGTTTTTAGACATTATTTGTATTAACACAACAAGAATATTATCAGTCAGAAAGCTCAAGTTCATGTCAAATTCAGCAACTCTGATAATCACGAACTTCCTCATCATCAAAGAACTTCAAAGTCAAATCAAGAATCGTCTTCTGAGGTGATTGTTAACCAAAGAAACATTCGATAGAGGAGATTGTTAGCCTTGATGAAGAAAAGGAGGTTGAAAGCTTTCAAGACAAGTATGAGCGTGTCGGTCAAGAGCACAAGTTGATTAAGAAAGTCAAATCAAGATGATTCAAGTCAAGGAGATGATGCAAGATAAAGATCTCAAAAACTCAAAGTCAAAAGATGAAGGCTCAAGATCAAGATCACATAAATGACACCGAAAGAATGTTATCGGTCGTCTTAAGCATGAATGAACAGGGCCATTACAAACAAGAAAAGACGAAGACAAGACTAAAGAAGCCAAAGCTTAAGAGTCAAATCATATCTTCAACATTGAGGGAGATAAAATTCAAATCAAGATATCCTCCAACAAGAATGTCATCGGTCGAACAAGAAGGTCAACGATGGGAAGATAGAAGTCGACCTCA
>BQNB010105841.1:3938-23519 GCA_026074375.1 Tanacetum coccineum | reverse complement strand
ACAAATCATATGTGATTTTTTCAGACGTGACTGAAAAAAAATCAAAAAAAAAGTTCGTCGAAAGTATATCAAAATGCCCCTCTATAGAAAGATGATTTAATTCTCGTCGCGATGGTGTATTTTTTGTCGTTTGACGATTTACCATTTGCAAGATATTTTAATTTTTAAAAAGATGTGGAAATTGAGTTTTTTTTTAATTTAATAAAAAAATAAGTGGTCGTGATTGATCCATTAGATCTTTGATAAATATTGGATCTACATTAATCTCATCTAAATGTGATAAATAGTATACGAAATAGGTGACAATATTTTGTTGGTGACACTAGAGCGACTTATCCATTGTGTATGTGTGTTTTTCTTTTCAGATGGAGTATATTGGTTTCTACAAGTTATGGAACGGTAAGAAACGTATATTATGTCGCGGTATATACATTTTTATTGTAAGATCACGTTTTATGTACAGGCGTACTAAATAAACGTCATTCTGGATCTAAGATCCAAACTCTTTTCTTTACTAGCACTATTGCGGTGATGATATTTCGTACGTAATAAAACATTTTAGGAAAAATGTTTTTCAATTTTATGTTTTCTGTTCGAACAACTTTACAAATAGCAATGATATTTGTTTGAATAACTTTAAGTAACATCAAAAACCACGCAATATGGCCTGAATTCTTTTCTATCAATGAAAAACCATGCAAACTAGCCCCTTTTATTTGACTAATCATCATCTAATTCATCTAAAGGGTGAAAGCAAACAATTTCTATTTGTCTATGGGCTATGGCAACTTGCATTCATTAGTATTCAGGTGATGAGTTCAACTTGTTCATTTTTGGAATACAGTGTTCTTCTAACTCGAATTAGAATTTAAGGCCATCGATTACAGTAAATCTTTCTAAAAGTTTATAGTTGCATGATATCATTAACTTATAAACTTTTTTATAAACCTAATTTTACTATATGTAAAAAACTATTTAAAGTTTCATAAACATCTCACGTAACACAAGCATTAAATTATGAAAAAGATCTTAAACCTATTCATGCAACACTAGCAGGGTACCCGCGCGATGCGACGGCGGGTACCCTGTAATCAAAATTTTGACGAGCAATATTTTTTGATTACATGTTTTTTCGTATTAACGACTACGCATAATGAAAATTTCAGGGAATAACTTTATCGCACACCATTTCATATTAAAATGTCAAGTACATGTGAGCATTGAAAGGTATCTGTAATGAAAACGGTAGTGAGCAATGAAGTAGACCAAATTCTGAACTTATATCTTATTTGTAGGTAAAAAAATCATAATGGGACAATATATTTCATGTTAAAATTGTTGTCATGTGTTGTGATTTATTGGTTCGTAATTATGAGCAAAAGATTATAAGAATGTTTTATTTCTTGTTTGTGTGGTACTTAGTGCCTATTTTGAATCTTAATTTATGTAAGTTGCAAAAACTTAAATGGAGTAGCAGTTTGTGAATTATATCTTTCAAAAAGTGACTTAAACGAAAAAGTTTGTGAATAATATCTTTGAAAAGAAAAAAAATCAAGTTTTTGCATTTTTAGGTTTTGGATAAGGATCCTTTGAACTTTAGAGGTAAAGTTCCCTCACATAGATAATATCAGGACCTACTGTGGGACCCGATTTTCTTTATGCTTGTGAGGAAACTTTGAACTTTAGAAGATCCTAATCCTTAGTTTTTAATTCCGATAATGATATCATTGACGAAATGCCGAAGTAAAAAATTCACTTGTGCAAATATCACTTTAATATTAATTTTTGGACTTCGATGGCATAAAGTTTAATTATTTTTAAACATGCTTTGATTAAATTAGTAGTGAGATGATCATAATGACAACATTCAATTAAAATTTTGAAATCGGCGTGCTATATTAACTTATACAATGCGCATATAAGTGTGTATTACTTAAATTTAAGAAATTTTTATTAATTAATAGAAGAGAGAAGTACCATAAGCTTTATAAGTTGTATTAGTTAGAATCAACTTTTGTGCAATTAAGAGTTGTACCATAACTTTTAAAATTTGTATTACTTAAAATTTTGTATGCATTTAATGAGGATGGAAGTGTTTTTTTGCTTTATATGTAGTATAGATTGTTTTGGAAAATGGTAGTCGGTTCCGCAAGTTATACGTTAGAAATACGTGAGCCTATTGGGGTCACACGCGTTAAACACTTAGAAAACGTTTTACTTCACGGTAATATTTAAATAATCGTTATTTACCGTTAATTGTTTAATAAAGTATAACGAATATTTAAAATATAAACTTGAGGGACAAAAACGAACAAAACCCGAACCTGGGGGTGGCTTTGTGTGGCCGGCTCCCCTAAGGGATCTTTAGGGGTGTTTGGTTCGTTTATGGGTAAAGAGAAAGGGGGGAGAAGGAAACTTTGGTTTTCTTGTCCTACAAGAATTGGGGTAGGGTTATGTGCCTATATAAACACATACCCCTCACCTCATTCTTCATTCATTCAATTGATAAAATCCCTAAACCCTAAAAAAATTTTGGTGCCTCTCTTCCCTCAAAACCCCAACCGAATTCCCCTAAGGGATTTTCGGTTTCCCCTCCACCGAAATTCGGTAAACCCTCTCTAGGGTTTTTCGGTTTCTTGTTTCTCCTCTTTGTTGAATCAAGATCTACACAAGGTGTTCGTTGGTGGTTCTCCTAGCTCGACAATAGTATAAACCCAATTAGGGTTTATTGGTTTTCGGTTTAATTCAAACCGAATTGGGGTGTTTGTTTATTCGGTTAGAACCCTAACCGAATTAGGGTTTCGTTTGGTTTACGGTTACTAGATCTCACAAGGTGCATTTGGTAATTGGAGTATACACAAGGTGTTTGGATTCGTGAAGGTGACTAGCAATCAACTCGTACTCGGTTGACGTGTTTGTGTGAGCAACCGTAGAGGCAGTAATTTAACTGCTTTACTTGTTTCAAGTTCAAGATCAAGAGGTAAGTAATTATTTACTTTTAATGTTATAATTATTTACTTTATTAAGTGTTAATCTATGTGCCTTAACTAGATCCAATCTGCTGCGTACTCGTAGCTAAACTGGTTATCTAGAATGTTAAATCCCAACAGATTGTACAATGTGCATTAATCCTTTTATTACTTAATTGTTTGCATTGAATGAAGAAAGTGATGTTTGGTAGAATTTTATTTTTTGTATAAAATGCTGTATATCATGCATAACATTTTGTATTACTTAAAAATTGTATTTAATGAAGAAAGATGGTCTAAAATATTTTATATGTAGTATAAATAATTTATAAACGTATGTTCATTATGATGGTACAAGTTTTTAAACATCTTCATTTATTTTATACTAGTAAACATTTTGACATACCATCATAGTAAATGATATGTCACATAATTCAATTTACTGATAATCTGGACGCATACTTTGTTCTATTGAACCCTTCAAAAATGCAATTTCAAAATTTACAATTACTTTAAATGTTAAAATGCGTATGAAAATACTATAATGAAATATTATTTACGTATGAAAAATGGTGGGGGTAATGAAGATTTTATTGTATATAGCAAAATTATATGACATGTTAATCTGAAATTTTAGAACATAAAATTAAATGAATGAAATAGTTAAGATGTTAAACTGGAAGGAAAAAATCGAATCCGCTAATCTCGTCATTTTATAAAATATCATAATACAGTACGTAAAGTTAGTATTCACTTCATCAAACTTTTTTTGTCAAATTGTTGTAAAGGTAGATAAGCCGGAGCAAAATTATATATCAAATTGATGATACCTTGTATCACTATATAAAATAGATTTTGAATATGAATTTGTGTTGTAGATTACCAGAATCAATTCACAACATATGCAACCATGTTTCAAGATACATCAGACCCAAACTTGATAGTAGTAGCATTTAGAGGAACCGGCCCGTTCAATGGCAATGACTGGATAACAGATGTTGACATAATCCTGGTATGAGCTCAAAGACACAAACACCTCCAAACCCATTGGTCGAATCCACAGTGGTTTCATGAAAGCACTTGGCTTACAAAAGATCAAAGGTTGGCCAAAAGAATTCGGAAATCCAACTGATGATGAGCACCCTTTTGCTTACTACACAATCAGAGAAAAGCTCAAAGGGATTCTGGAAAAAAATGAAAACGCGAAGTTTATAGTGACGGGCCATAGTTTAGGAGCAGCATTAGCAATCTTGTTTGCTGGTGTGCTTGGATTACATGAAGAGACATGGTTGTTGAAGAGGTTAGAAGGGGTGTATACATTTGGGCAGCCAAGAGTAGGGGATGAGCGGTTTGGGAAATACATGATGAAGATGATTGGAGATCATGGTTTGAGGTATTTTAGATACGTATATTGCAATGATATAGTGCCTAGATTGCCATATGATGTCAAATCTCTATTCTTTAAGCACTTCGGGCAAAGTCTATACTTCGATAGCTTCTACAATGGCAAGGTACGTCTAGTTGTGGTTTTTAGTTTAATATGACCATTACTTCCAAAGAGATCACGTTGGCATCATCGTATATATACTCTAATATGCTATGATAATACATAAAGTTCTACCGTATTTCTTTGTGAGTTTATGATTGTATGACTAATCTTTAGGTTTTCATATAGGTTATGGAGGAAGAACCAAACAGAAATTACTTCTCGTTGGTGTGGGTTATACCCAAGTATATAAACGCGCTTTGGGAGATAATTAGGGGTTTCATTTTGCCGTACTGGAAGGGCAAAGAATACAGGGAAGAGCATACTGAAAAATTGTTCAGGTTGGTCGGATTGGTAATTCCGGGATTAGCAGCTCATGGTTGTAAAGACTACATTGATGTCACTAGACTCGGGACTGATCTTGTACCGACTATTGTTAACATGACAAAAGATGAACATGCACGTTGTGCAGAAAATGACAAAATATTAGTTGGTGCATTAAGAGGGGAGTGTGATGAAGATAAAGAACAACTAAACGCCACTGTTGTATCAGGGAGTGTATGAGTCGACAAAGATCAGCGTAAACAATCAAGCCAAACTGTCACATTTCTCATATGTACATATATCTGGAAAAAAATGCAGTAGTTTTAAAGCATATAGTAAATGTAGCAATTGATGTTCCAAACGAATATTATGGTGATTCTTTGTTGTAATTGACACAGAAATATGAAAACTAGATGTTGATGTTGATATATTCTATTTTCGTCCTACAAGTCATATGATGCGAAAACACACAAGTGTTAACATATTTTTTAGTGTAATACCAATTTTATAGCAAGAATAATTATCAAATAGGATAATGTGGTATCACTCTTTCACAGCAAGTGTCCAGTTGACCGGTGAACAGGTGTATTGAGAAAATAAGTTATGGGTTTAACTGTTCAAGTGTTTAACCCAACTCCTGACTAAAAGGTACTGAAACAAATGCTTATTGCATGATGCTTGATCTTAAAGGAAAGGTGAGCTGACACTCAACAAAAATTGAACAAGTTACCCTGTTGAGCTAAGATAGTTATCCAATTTTCTCAAGAACACCTAGATCAGCCAACTTGGTGTTTAGTTTGATTATGCCAATATAGGCCAAAAACCAGTCAAAAATATTACACAATAAGTCGCTCTCATAGACTTCATGAGTGTCCCAATTTTGTAACTAAGATGAATTTATAGGTATTGTAGCTTCATTCTTATTTTACAAGTTACTGACTTGTATTGGCGTAAACAAAATATTAATCGGCATGGTATAACGAACCTTTTGGTATTTTGGGTGGCTCATACAAGTTATCCATTGATACGATTACATTCGCAAGCTTTCACCAAAATTCGAAGTTTAAAATTTAACCATCAATAGCTGAATACATATACTAGAATTACATGATTAATGAAAATCCTAATTTAAAATGATTTGTATAGCAAACAGATAGAAAATTGTGAATATTGGACGTGTGGGTTTGGGCCGTATGATTAAAAGAGTTGGTTTGCTTTCCAACAACTTTCTTATGTTACCTTTTATTCATGTACAAGAAAAGCCCTCAGGTCACCCCATCCGTTTATTTGGCATGAACAGCCCTATGCTTAAGTCAAGTCCCTAACCCGTCTCAGACTTTTTAAGCCCTTAACCAATCCCATACTTGGGTGACGTGGGATCGTAACAGAGTTCTTTTAGAAAATACGAGTGAAATAACGGATGGACAACAAAAACATATAACCCTCTCGGATGTACGTGATATTCCAGGTGTCCATAGAAAGAACAAGGAAAGACAATGAAGAGTGACTATAAAACGTTAAGAATTGGTGAGGTTGACGAGTCTAGGATTTGCAGTTTGTGGTTTGATAGACTACATAAATTAATTCAACCTATCTCGGGTACTAGCGGTGAGTCGATGACGGACATGATTAATAAAAAAAGGCCGAGATGAAGAAAGATTAAACAGTGTATTTGATACGTATGCTGGAATTAGTGTTCAAGACACATTAATAACAACTAACAAACTAACAAACCTTGTCACACAATGAATATGCAGTTCTAAATTTCAACAAATTTCCGTAGGGGGTATGTTTGGTCATTAATAAAGATAAAGAAAATTATACACAGAACAAAACTAAAGAATAGATACATGCAAGACTAACTAGGTTAAGAGAATGTTGGCACCTGGGATCATTGAGACTTCTGACTGATGAAACCTTTGATTCACCTTCAGACTCGCCATTCCTGGTTATAGATTAGATAGAAAATCTTTATGTAAGAGAAATGGGTTGAACAGATTAAGGCTTGTTGCAAATTCAAATCTTTAAAATGAGATGGACTCGACTGTGTCAAAATTCATATGAATTGCTGACTTAGGTTGACCGAATTCCATGAATAAGTCCACCGCGTGCCCCATCTAAACAGGATAAACGTTTACCTTCTTAACCCAGTTTCCCCCCAAAACAAGCAGGTAGATATGTCAAACAATTGGGAGTAAAAGGTCATAAAAAGTTTGGTCAGAATAATATTTCAAAATGGGTCAATTGGGTTGGATTTAGAACACTTTTTTTCCAAAAATTTAGGGGGGGCTTTTTGGTATGTAATGAATAATTATTAATGATAAAAGTGTGTAAAATATGATTAAGATTCACCTTAGATTTCAACCCCGTTTGGTGGCCCCTTTCATGTTACTATTTTTTTAATAACTATGTATTTGACACCGTTAGAAGATAACAACATAAATGGGGTCAGGGAAACTGCCATCTCGGATTCTGTCAAATGTTTAAATGAGATGGCTCATTTTCTAAAAGCGATGTATATTTTTAAATATCAACTAGTCCAGAAAATTAATTTAGATTACCTGGTGTATGAGGGCTGACACCAATAAATGAGTTGTTCAAAATGCGGGGGCTTATGTAAAACACACTTGAAGGAACGAATCTGGCAATTCTTGATGGCTTGTGTATTAGGGAGAAGGGACCTTGTTGAAGAATTATTGCATCGTAGGACACTAGGGACGCTGGTGCGACGTGCGAGAGATATGATTTGGGCTCTCATTTCTATGTGGTGCCGTTTGGCTGAGTCCGATCGTAAGTGTTTTTTGCATGCAGTCCTATCCATGGATATGATCTCTTTCTTTTCAATTTCGATGCTAGACCAACACAATTCAAGTAAGAACCAACGCCACCAATTACTTGTATAAACATATCGGTATGCATGACACAGAATACTGGTTAAACCACCTGATCCAGAAATCTACGAGTTTAGAATTGAAACACATAACATTAGTATGTAGATACTTCACCAAAAACCCAAGATATATTTCACCTTGAAGTAATTACGTGGACTTATATGGTGCTAAAAAATATGAAACTAAAAGCATTAACAAAAATGAACCGCTTAATTTTCTTATTGCTGCAATCTGCTTTGCCTTCTGCATTCTCCCTACCAGTAATTTTAATTCTTCCTCCCTCTTAACGCTGGTTGAAAGATATCCAACGAAAGATTTTTAGCATTATCGTTTTCCGGGGTATGGGGAATTTTGCTCTCCATATTTACTATACCACAATTTTTGAATAGTCAAAATACAAAAGCATAGATTTTTAGCATGTGATAGTTTTCGTGGATACTAAATACCAAGGCTTAATGCACACTCTATTAGACTTATGAGTCACTGTTATTGCTGCTAATTGCTAACTTTTACCAACAATTAGCTATTATAATTGCCAGACTTAATGTCAGACTCGTCCTTCAAGTTTCTAGCTATTACTTATCTGTGAGTTTTCTAAAAAAGTGAATTCTACCCATTGATTTAACAGTCCACCTATGCATCTTTTAAGTCCTTGTAATTATTTTTTATACATGAGAGCAACACTATGTTAGCATGAAAATGAAAAAAAACATTAATTTAATAAGGTTCACGTACTTTGAAGGCTCTTTTTGATCTCGGAGCTTCCAAATCGGCAGGTGGAACATCTGAGCCTAATCCTTTTTCCCATGTCATCCACAATGTATAACCCTTACATGGCATCTCGAGCTTTATTTTATTCAAGTATCGAGTTCAAAGTGTGCAGTCACCGATCATCAACCTTACATCTCTTATCTCTTTTACGATAGTGAATCGGTGCCACACATTGCTGCAAGATCTGTTTATGTGCTGGGTATGTGAGCTTGTCACAGAGCATTATTGTCCTCCTCAGGGCGGCGTCCTCCTTGTGAGATGAGGAAGGACTACTGTCCGGGCTTCATGTTGGGTTGCCATATCCCTCCTTGAGACATCACGCTAAATGTCGGGGGCAGCATCTATAAAACCACCAATTTTTAACTGTATGGTGATGAAAAGCCAATTATACTTCACAATTATGAAAATAAATAACTATAGATAACTACCACAGATCAGGCATCTTTGAACTAGCAACAGAGAAAGCCAAAATAATGTTGTTCGTTAGGAGGCTCGACAGCGTCATTCACGATTTAATTAGTCTAGCTGCTTCTACGGGAGCACAGATTCTAGGAACAAGGCTAAGCAACTATAAAATGAACAGAAGAACCTTCTTTTGTAAGCCATTCTACTCTTTGTATTTATGTCATTCTAGTTGTTAAGTCCAGCAGACTACTTGAGGGTTGTGAAAAAAGTGTTCCAACTTAGGATAAGCCACTTTGACCTGAATTTAATGCATACCCCACAATTAAGCCACTTGTTATAAAGAAGCAATAAGCTTCTGATAGAAAGGATAAAATTTTGAAATTGAATAAATGGGTGAGGATTGCTGCTAATCCATAAGGAACGAAATTAATCTCAGGGATTATGCGGAGGAAGGAGGTGTTATGAATATGGGGTGGGGGGGGTGGGGGGGGGGGGGGGGGGGAAGGGGTGGGGGGGGGCGGGGAGGGGGTGGGGGGGGGGAGGGGGGGGGGGGGGAAGGGACGCCTGTTCATGTAAAGACTCAAAATAAAACCAGCCGTGATATGACCTCAAAGAAATACATGTCATTACATACAGCAAAAATTATTAAACTAAGATAAAGAGACTATATATGTTAATTACATGATTTCCAAAAAATGAATGAAGCGAAAGGAGTTACTGATTACCTTGAGTAATCCGCAACAATGATTGACTCAGCAGTTCAGAACAATGATGTACACTGCTTGACCTTGCAATGGAGGAATCCATCAGTAAATGGAAGTTCCCATTGCTGTCAACCCCGTCCTGGCACTGAATCATTGAGCTGTTATCCCCATTTACTCCAGTTGAAAATGATGACTCAGTGACAAAAATATTGACATTCTCTCCTTCGAAACTAGACACTGCAGGAGAATACATAGAGTAGTAAGCAGACCCCGAAGGCCCAAGCGGCCCACTTTTTGCCTTGGGTCGCTTTTGGGGTTGTTTCACCAAAGGCTTTAAAGCACCATCTCCGGCAGCTGGACTAATTATCCATCTCTCAGCGTCTTCCCATTTGGAGGGCAAATTCTTTCCGTTATTATAAGGCACAAACGTAACCCGGTTAGCATTTGTATGCAAAGGAACACGTTCTGAACTCCAGCCTTTCTGAACCCCAAAGCTCGTTGAACGATAATTTGGCGTTCCTGGACTTGGAAACATACCACTTCTCCCGGATGAACCCGAGCTTTTCATGGCAGCACCTAATCTTGGGGAAGAGCTAGTGACATTCATTGCTTGATTGTTCAAATCCAGCGATGCAGGTCTTCTCCGATCAGACTTCCTTAGTAGAATTTCAGATCTTGACTTTCGATATTGGCCTTCTAATAAAAGGATAGAATCACATTAGCTACCAGATAACCAACTAACTGACTATTATAGTAAAGCATAAAGTAACCATGACAACTTAAAGCCATGTTATAATCAAAATCCAACTGCTACCTTTATTAGTATGTGAGAATGAGCTTCTTGCCAAAAATAGAGATTGATTCTCCCCATCCGTCTCAGCATCACTGTATTCTTTTATAGCTACTGCATTTAATTCAAAATTAAGAAACGACCTATAAAATTTGAATTTCTTTACAGCTCAAAGCTTTTTGCCTTTAAATCATCATTAAATAATACAACAAGAATTAGGAAGGTCACATTATACCTTCTGCTTTTTCCAACTTTTTTCTAATTACGTAGGGACCTCCATTAAAATTCTTTTTTGGATCTAGATCTAAACCCCGTGCTGATGACCATTGCTGTATCAAATCAAAACACGTTTAAACCAATTTAATCGAATCATCTCTACATTTTCTCATACCAAATCATTCACATTACTACAAACAAACAAAAATTCACTCAACGTCAATCAAATCAAGCTAACTCACATGCACAAGCAGCGCAAGTTATCGAAGAATACGAAATTGAGTCAGAATCATACTTAGGTTTTCTAGTACCACATCAGTCACATACTTACAAAACAATCAAATCATGCTAAAGTTAGCATGTGCAGCCTTTTGGTACTTTCAGAGTAGACAAATTCGAGATCCTTAGGATTTCTAACACCAAATAATTAACTTAACTACAAAAAGTCGTTTCAACGTGATTCTCTCATCAACACCATTTCTAAGAAGATGAACTTGAGCTTAAAATCATCCTGGGGTTTATAATACCAAATCATTCACCTAATTACAACAAAAGACTAATCCGGGCTTATATCATCTCGCGTTAACAACATTTTCAAACAAGACGAATTCCAGCTTATATCCCTAAGTTATCTAATACCAAATCATCAACATTACTACAAAACAATTCACTAAACATTAATCAAACTAACCTTATTACTGCATTAATAACGTTCCAAACAACACGAAATCGAGCTTAAATCATCCCTAGCTTCTCAAATACCAAATCATTCACATAATTACCAAAAAAGAATAAAAATAAATCATAAATTCACCGAGCAATAATCAAATGAATCAAATTATCGTATTTACAAGGTTTTTTCGATCACGAGATAGATTTATGCTCAAATCATGCCTAAATTTTCTAACATTGAATCGCTCATTAATCTTAGTTTTTAAAGTTAACATGCACAGCATTTGACACACAAAGTTATTAGAAGATTAAGCTTATTTTAAAAATAAAATACTAAATAAGCTCCTTAGCTTTGTTTAGCAGGGATAACTAATAAGGGTATGTTTGGTACAAAAAACTATTGGGAGATTATGCTTATTATTTGAAAAAATAAGTTACTTACTACTATATAAAACAGAACTTATTAGAGATTATACAAAAATAATTTTAATACTCCGTGAAAATCAAAGGCTACTTCATGTAGTTTTTAAAAAATAAACTCCGTTTTAGCAACGGTTACTTTTATCAAACATACCCGGTATTTGATAACATAACTTGTCAGAATTTCTAAAAATCAAATGGTACTTGGTGTGGCTCATAAAAATAATCTTCGTTCTTTTAGCTATCGCTCCTACTCCATCTACAACGCAACAAAATCAACCTAATATCTTGTTCACTTAGTTACTTACAATTTACAAAAAAAAAAAAAAAATCTTACCAAAATTATCGAATTAAAAACGTTACCTAATTTTTTGTAACAACTAATGATGAACAAAAATTCATCACAAAATGAACCTAATTCACACATGCACGTACATTCAAATTCACACTAAATTCACACATGCACGCTACATGTCAAATTCACAGCTTGACATTTTCAATACATAATCACAACAAGCTAATTGTTATAGTATAGTATATTATTATATATATATATATATATACTAATTATTTATATATAGTATATTCAATCGTTATTAAAATATTGCATAGTTATTTTATATATATAAAAATAAGATGATAAAGAATGTTACCACAACCACCGTTTATATATAAAATGTCATGCATCTCTACGTCTGCTTAAAATTTGCATTTACTATTTAATATGTTGTGGCCTAGATAAGCTTGCTTATGTCTTCTCATGTTTATTCTTTTTACTTCTCATATGTGTGTCCTTTCCATATATATATATCTATATATATTTAAGTATATACTAATAATCATATTTATACTATATATATTAAGTACTATACTGCCAGAGTGTGATGATGATCAGAAGCAGCACCAGATGAAACGCTAACTGAACCTGAAGAAGAAGAAGACAAAACACTTAAATCAGTTGTCTCAGAGCTCCCACCGCCGGAGCCACCGCCGTAGCTTGAACGGATCCGTCGTAGCTCCGCCATTGTCTGTTAGTTTGTTTAATTTATAAAATGTGGTTGAATTTTATATATGATGTGTGAGTCAGGGAATCATTTTCACTGTGTGTGTGAGATTACACGTTAAAGTGTGTGTGGGGATTATGGTAGTGGGAAAGAAATGGTGAGATTATTTTATTGATTTGTGTAAGTTTATGCAGTTGACAGAAGAAAGAATATTTGTTTCTGTCTCTTTTTGTGGTGTTAGTTTGACCTCCAGTTTGACTAGATCGTTTTCAAATTCACTTTCATCATTAATCGTTTTCAAATTCACTTTTATAATTCACTCGGTGACGCAGGAACATGAACTTTTAAAATAAGATCCTTTATAATATAAACCGGATGGTATACTCTCGTGCGTTGCCGCGGAGCAATTTGGATTTGATATATGTGTTTTTAAACAAGGAAGTTTAGTGTATATATGCTCTCTTTTTTACTATAGTTCCCTTTTTAATAATTTTTTTGTTTTTTTTGTGAGCTTTACTTGCATTTGTTAAGTAAATTGATTTATATTTTTTTGTGAAATAACTATGTGTCAATAAATCTGCAAATACATCTGCGTCTACTAGAACTTTAATAGCGAGAATTTGGTTAGTAGCGTTGAAGTATATAGTTAAAAGGGTAAACTATCGTCTTTCTAAAAAAAAGGGTAAACTATCGCCTTTCTAAAAAAAGGGTAAACTAATTTGATTTACAGATAATGTGATCAATAAAAAAAACTATTACAATATATGTATTCGATGTATTGCTCAACGACTCAAACTTACAACATACTAACAGACTACTTAGACTTATACAAATTTAACTTTGATTATACTTTAGGGTAGTTTTTTAAGTTAACAGATAGGTTTTTTTTTTGCGCAAGAGTTAACAGATAGGTTAAATGTGTGTTTTGAAAGTTTTTTTTCTTTTAAAAAACATACATTAAACTTTAAAAAATTTTATAAAATCGTACGTATGTCAAAAGCATATCAATATTTGGCTCTTTTTGTTCGTAATCCATAATCCTTCTCATCAGTATAATTTTTTATTATAGAAGTGGATAGATATTCGTTAGATATTTTATAAATAAAGTTTGTTATGTAAAATAGTCGTAAATAGTAAGAAGTATAAGGCAATTTTTGTGACAACCATGATTTGAGCAGGTAAACCAAAACCGTTAGTATTGACTTATGTGCCTGTTGCAATATATGGTGTATGTGATTCTGTGTGTTTATATGAGTTTATGTGGGTTATTTTAGTGGGTTATGTGAGGTAATTGGTAATCAATCTAATGAAGTAAAGTGATTCATACGTAAATTCTAGGCTTTGGATTGGTGTATGCAAATTGGCTTAATGTTGTCATTTTGAGGTCACTCCTTCGTTGGAGGTGACGAAGCGAAATGATTATTGAGCGTTTATGAGTGTTTCCTGTGTTAAAGGGAGATAGTATTATTAGTATACGTATTTTGTGTTTAGTAATCTAAGATAGGTATTTAGATTTTAAGTGGTCATAATAATGAATAATGTAGAAATTCATTTTAGGAATGTTAGGTTAGAAACATAGAAATTTAAAAAGTTACTTTTTAAAAGTCTATGTGAATTTGTTGAAGCAAAATTGTATTGTGTCAAACTTTTTAAGGTTTTTATAAAAATGTAAAGAAATACTAACAGTAATCATATATATATATAGAATTAGAGAAAATTATGAAAAAATATACAGAGCCACATCAGTCGGATCCGAATAAAGAGTGAAAAAAAACGAATTGTATTAGGAAAAATATTCTGTCTGTTAGAGTTATTACTAGAATTTCTTTGTTTAGTTTGATTGCCTACTATAAATATGCGAAAAACTTAAGGATCCCTAAATCCTCTATCTATATGTGGTAAGACTCGACTGCAATCCAGAGAAGAAGAAGGAATAGGAGAAACTTTTTTAAGGTTTAAGGTATTTTCTAATTCTTTGTTTAATTCTAGTTCTTATTTTAAATCTTGTAATCTAAGCATGATGGATTAGGTTTAATCATGAAAATAAATTAGGGTTTATAAATTAGGGTTTTAAATTTTCTGGAGTTTATAGTTTAATGATGATTGTTTGATCATTGGTTCAATTGGTTTCGTGATTTGATCATGCGTTAGGGTCTAGATCGCCCGAATTAGTTGTTTAATTCACTGCAGAAAGTTAGGCAGTTTTGTAACGGTCATAACTCAATCATAAATTATCAAATAAACAATTTACAACATACTGGAGATAACCTCAGAGAGTCTACTTTCCAGCAAAGTTGGTCTCGTGAGTTTTTATGGTCGGGAAGTGGGTCAAAAGGTCGTTACAAAATCAGTGGGTAAAACTGTGACGAATTTCAGTTTTGGTTTTGATTTTTCTAAAAATACTTAGACATCTAGTTAGAGGCTCTAAATCACGTGGAAGTTAGTTTATATATTGTGTGTGACCCCTGAATTTTTTCTAAGCATATAATGAGGTCTAAAGTGGTCATCTAGTGTCATACTTTTAGGGGGTCAGATTCTGGACGAATTCTGGACACTTTGGATTAATGAATTTCTAAAGGGTATTTGTAAAAGGGTAATGGCTTTGGGAGAGCTATGAGAGGTTCATAGGACATATATGTAGCATGGTGAATTTTGGTTTGAATTGTGGAAGTGTTTAAGTGGTACGTTTAGGACGCGTAAGTGAGTATAAAATTCTGCTCAAAACCAGAAAATTTAAAGTGTAGCATTGAAGTGTAAATGGCATATGTAGGAGTTGGAAAAGGGTTAAATCAAGTATAGAACTATGGTAGATAGCTTAGATATCCATCATAGTTGAGGTTACATCATATTGGGTTGAATGCCTAATTGATGGTAGCTTATTGTGTGCTTAATTGTTTAGATTATCCGTGAAGTGTTTGTGAAGCTTTTGTTGGATTCTTTTGGGAAGCTAAGCATCAGGTGAGTTTCATAGCCCCTTTTTCTTATGTTTTCTTGGGGTGAAAATGATGCAAAGAGGTTTTGAAATGTTTTAATTACTGTGATAATAGGATTTAAATGATGCATGGGCTATACGTGACTATTGTATGTTATGTGCTACTTGCTTTTATGGTATGAATTGTTGTGCTTGAGCGTGATCGTCTCATGGCATTTATGGATTTGATTGGTAGTAAGCGTGATCGTCTTATTACTGTGAGTTGTTTGAGTGAGCGTGATCGTCTCATTGTTGTATGTTTTGTGCGAGGATTGAGCGTGAACGTCTCAATGTGGATTGATGTGATTGCATGTTAGCTTGTATGATAGTACGATGTATGTCCTGCTATGTTATGTTTTATTTATCACATTAATTGGATTTAAAGGTTGGTTTTGCGTGTCTTAAACCTATGACTCTCACCAACCGTTGTGTTGATGTTTTTAAGCATCATTTTCAGGTGAGCTTCATGAGAATACTGAGGTTAAGAGAAGTGGCTAGAATGACCGCTAGGATTGCATTGGAGTTCGCTCCTGAGTTTGTTTATGTTTGTTGCATGGATTTTGTTGAATGTTATTTAATTTTATTAGGTTCGTGAGATATTGTTCTTGTATTGGTGAGACCCTTTTTCTTTAATACAAGATGTCGTTCTTTTAGTTTTTGGTATTGTCATGACACATTGTGTCTTTATTACTTAGTTATGCATTTAGTGTTTCTTTATTGTTGACACCATTGTGTTGTGATGATATCCATGATATTACGCCTCGTGTTTCCGCCTTGGCGGGGTGTGACAATTTTTGTAACTTTTTAATAAATTAAGGGTACATTTTGTAATTTTGTTTTTTTCCCAGCGAATTGTTTTTGGGTTCTTTTGGCCTGCGATTTGTTTTGGGCTAATTTTTTTTGGTTCCTGTAAAACGACACTGTACTACACCACCATTTGATATATATAGTAATTTTGTTTTAATGGAGCTTATTTACTTTAATAAGCTCGAGTTTATTGAAACGAATTTTTGAGAGCTTATAGTTATTCAAATTATTAAAATGTTCTTTGAAATATAATGCAATATACCGCCAAAGCTGAAAATATATATGTATTTAAATTAATTTAATGTATTTTTATGTGATTTTACATTAATAAGTTTCAACTCGAACTAATTTTCCAAACTTCTTCATAAAAAATATAACCTTCAGCTTTCGGCTTGTAATATAAGCTTCAGCTCGAGCCCTAACATATTTCACTAAACATACCTAAATCATCGTGTCTTTGGTTTAATCTTTATTATCTTTACTTATTTATTTATTGCATCGCTATCATATACATACGTGTATATCTATTGAATTCACATAAGTATATAATCTAAGTTTTATTTTAAAACGGTAAAAACTATTCAACCCCCTTCTAGTTTCCACAATTGGTATAAGGAGCCAAGGTCACCCAAGATCTTTATCGTATATTGTACATTAAAGCTTGAATCGATATATGGATTCCGATAAATATATTGAAGGGAAATTTATGCAAAGACCACCACTTTTTGAAGGCGATAGTTTTATATATTGAAAAAATAGATTTGAAACTTATATGAAATCAAAAGATTTAGATCTTTGGCATATTATCATGAATAGTAATTTTCCACTAGTTGCCAAAAACGAAGTTACTAAAGTTTTAGAAGTATTGATAGATCAAACATATTGATCTATCTGTCTTTCTCATTGTATTTAGTTGTATTGATAGATCATTCTTTATGGTTTATCTTCTTTCCTTCATTGTATTATAAACGATTGATCTTATAAGTGAATCAAGGGGTGGTTGGTTGGATTCGCTTATTACTGTGTATAATTTCCTCATGGTATCAGAGTTCAGGCTCTCGATCTGGTTGTTTTGAGAGATTAGGGTTTGATCGATTTTAGGGGTTTCTTGTTTCTTGGGTTCTGGTGATCGATTGGAGGTAATATTGATCTATTGGGTGTTGATTTTGTGAATTTGTATGTTAATTGAAGAAAATTGATTTTATGGTTTTTGAAACCCTAATTTTGATTTTGGGGCTTTTGAGTTCTAGTTTCATCGATACACTTGACTAAGTAAATCAAGTGTATAGATGATTGATCTTGATTATTCCGCTGCTTGTTGCTGTGTAAGTGTGTTCCTCTTTCTTTTAGGCTTACAAATCTTAATTGTAGAGGGTGCAAACGAGTTCGGTTAACATATTGATCCTCCAACTTGATTGGTGTGAATACCTGCTCTGGTGAACTCTAGTTCTCTCAGTCAAGATCTTGTAATCTTGGGTGTGAGTTTATTTCATTTCTGTTGTTTAGATTGTTGGGGGATAAAGTTTAGGTTTAGTTTGGAGTTGCAACATCTGGGGGTTGTTTGATCTTGGTTTATTCTCTGATTCTTGCTTCTTATTTGTTGTTTCTGTGCTTATATGTATGCATTGTTCATGTGTTTATCTGCTTATTGTTTGTTCTTTGCTTGTTTCATCATGGTAGGTCATAGTAATAGTGAGGATTTAATTAGTAGTCTTGATTTGGGTAATCCTCTGCATTTGCATAATAGTGATTTATAGAGTATGGGGTGCTGCTATGAAATTGGCTATAAAAATTAGAAATGAAATTGGTTTTATTGATGGTACTAGTGTTAAGTCTGCTTATGCTAATAGTGCTCCATTATCTAATCAGTGGGGTAGATGTAATTCTATTGTGCTTTCTTGGTTGTTAAATTTTGTGTCTGAGGACTTGTTTCTTGGATAAATCTTTTCTGATAATGCTGCTGAGGTTTGGGCTGAACTTAAGTAAACTTATGATAAACTTGATGGACCTATAATTTTCAATCTGTTACAAAAAGTTCATGGGTTTAAGCAAGGTGAATTAACTGTTTCTGAATATTATCATAAGCTTAACTCTTTATGGAGAGAATTTGACATTATGACCAAATTGCCTAAGTGTTCTTGTGTTGCTAGAGAAGATGTTTTGAAACATAATCAACTTATAAAACTTATGCAATTCTTAATGGGTCTTAATGATGTGTTTTAACCTATCAGAAGTAGTCTCTTATCTAGAGAGACTCTTCCTAATGTTAAGGATGTCTTTGCTATTGTTTCTAGAGAGGAATCTCATAGAGGCATTGCCTCTTCCTCCTCTAGTTCTGTCTTTAAACTTTAGGTCTTTGGTTTTGTGTCTAAATCTAATAATTGGACTAATAATGGGAATAAAAAGGCTGATAACAAGAAAATTGGAAATACTATCAATTCCGGTAATAACAAATGTCCTAATCCTAACTTGCTTTGTACAAACTATGGAAGGTTGTGCATACTATTGACAGATGCTTTGATATTATTAGTTATCTTCCTGGTTATAATAAGAACCTTGGTCCTAAGAAAAATTGTTCTAAGACTTTTAATGCTAATTCTGCTTCCACCTCTAATGAGAAAGGTGTTACATTATCTTTCACTAATGATCAGATAATGAAATTGATGAATGTCATCAATGATGTGCCCTCTAGATATATGCAGGTCAATATGGCGGGATTTGCATCTAAACAAAATTATGGGGACTGGTAGTGAGAATGGTGGCGTTTATTTGTTTGACACTCCCTCTTCATTCTTTTCTAAAAGTTAAACATTAGGTAACTAGTCTGTTGTATGTTTTGTTTCTAAGTCTTTGTGGCATACAAGGCTTGGTCATCCTTCTAACCAAGCAGTTGATATGTTGCATCATGATCTCAATTTCACCAAATACTCTCAAGTTTCACCTTGTGACATATGTCACAAGGCCAAACAAACTAGAGAGCCTTTCCCTTTTAGTGATCATCAGACCATTGCTATTGGTGAATTGATCCATCTGGATTTGTGGGGTCCTTACAAAGTGGTTAGTAAGGATGGCTTCAGATACTTCTTGACCATTGTTGATGATTATACCAGGGCTGTCTGGATCTATCTTATTAAAACTAAGGATGAAGTTT
>BQNB010105840.1:0-23519 GCA_026074375.1 Tanacetum coccineum | reverse complement strand
CACATGACTGTAACCAACTTATAAACAGCAGCTATATCAATGAAGAATCACTTTATGACAAGCAACGAAACAGATCTGAATCAAAAGATACACAAACTTCTCTTTGAAAGATGGGATTATTTTCTCCATATAAGTATAAGTACGTGATCTGTTACTACCATATTCAATATGAACATATGGATCTTGTCTTGATATCCATGGTAGTCGTCTTCACTAGTACAAGGTTTAGTAATACAACACGAGCTACAATAATAAATCCATGCACGCCCTAGACGACTTACAAGAATAGCCGTGTGAAGATCAACAAACATTCAAGAACTGTTCAAGTGAAACCCTAATTGAAAAATCTTTATGATGCACAAAACCCTTTAAGAATAGTAACAATGCTTAACAATCATATTGCATACCCAAAACAGGTAGAGAGGACGATTTTAAACCTTGTTATATCAATTAAACTTCAAAACCCCATAAAACTTTAACTAAGGGTTTCTTCAAAACCTTGTAGATCCTAGATCGAGAGCCACGAGACTCTGATACCAATTGTGAAAACCTAAAACACGTGATAGGTTCTTTGATCGTTTAAGCTCTTGTTTGTTTAGAACATGATCTAGGATGAATTAATAACAAAGGTGGAATATTCAAACATTGAATCATTGTTATTAATACAAGGTTTTTCATCATCACCTAAGATACATGACTACTACAAGCCCCAATCTTACCTAATCAATGGTAAGACGGTTACATCAACAAACTTTAATAGGAATCATAAGATTCTTGAGGCTACACCACCATGATAGCATCTATCTCTTGTGGGACGTGTAAACCCACACACACAACACGTTTTACACCTTTGTTGCATGCATACTTTTTGGCACACTTAAAACCTATGTCTATGATCTCTTTATATAGGGAGAGATCATGACTTACAAAGGAAACATAATACAATTAGGAAACTATTAAATAGCATTAATCAACATTAATTCTTTCCTATCAATAATTAATAGCATTAATAACTTGTCTTTATCCCTTTTAAGCAAGTATCAATGTTGTTCTTGTTTCCTTCTTTAAGGAGATCTTATGAAATCTTACATCTTTTGAAGAATTCGTCTGTCTTTTAAGTCCTTCTTGTTTCATTCTTGTTTTGTCTTATCAACTCAAATATAATTCCCAACAATTCTGGTACTAGCAGTACAAAGTATCTGCAACAATATGAACTAAGATTAGTACCACATCTAACCTTGAATCCTTATTCCAAAGAGTATAGTAAACCCCAAATGAGTATCATAACCATCTCTTATTCTTGGAATTCATCTACAAACTGTACAACAATTATCTTGCCTCCCCTTAATTGTGGTTACAAATTTAACATCCTAATGCTAACCACCAAAAAGTTAAATCTTGTGACATCAAATCCTTTGGTGAGAATTTCTGCAACATTAGAGTCTGTGTGAATCTTGATAACTTCTATCAGTCTTTTCTCATAGCAATCTCTGATAAAATGAAATCGAATTTCGATATGCTTGGTCTGAATGAGCAACATGATTCTTGATAACACTTATAGTGCTCTCATTATCAATATGGATTCTGGTGTTCATGAAATTAAAACCATAATCCATCATCTGATTCTGTATCCATAGTACTTTCCCATAACAGTTAGCAGCTGCAACATATTATGCTTCAGTAGTAGAATTTGCCACAATAGTCTGCTTCTTGCATTGCCAAGATATTAATATTCTACTAAGAAATTAACAGCCACCTGTTGTTTATTTTTTGTCAAGGCTGGCTCCTCCATAATCACTATCCGAGAAAGCTTCTAGTTTCAAATGGAGATCCCTATAGTTACCATAAACCTAATTTGGGTTGATGTTTGAGGTACCTAAAAATCCTTTTTACTGCATTTAAGTGTGAAGCTTTTGGTGTGACTTGAAACCTAGCACATGCACAGACAACAAACATGATGTCTAGCCTTGATGTAGTTAAATACATTAGAGAGTCAATCATAGATCTGTAGATATGTACATCTACATCTTCACCATCTTCATCCTTGACCAGTGGCTTATTAGACTCAATAGGAGTAGTAGCTGTTCTGATGGACCAAAAATCAAACTTCTTAAGGATGTCAGCTACATACTTATCATGACTAATAAAGATTCCATTAGGTTGTTGCTTCACTTGAAGTCCCAAAAAGAAAGTGAGTTTACCCATGGAGCTCATTTGGAATCTTTTGTGCATACAGTCTTCAATCTGGTAATATAGATTTCTTTGTAGAACCAAAAATAATGTCATCCATATACACTTGGACTAACATAATGTCACTCTTTTTCTTCTTGATAAATAATGTTCTGTCTATGGTACCTCTTCTGAAACCATTTTCCATCAGAAAAGAAGAAAGTGTCTCATACCAAGCTCTAGGAGCTTGATGTAGACCATAAAGAGCTTTAATCACCTTATAGACTTTGTTTGGATGAGCAGGATCAACAAAGCCTAGAGGTTGATGGACATACACCTCCTCTTCAATAGTGCCATAGAGAAATGCACTTTTAACATCCATTTGGTAGACAGTAAATCCCATGTATGATGCAAGGCTAAATACCTGATTGCCTCTATCTTGGCAACAGGTGCAAAAACCTCATCATAATCTATTCTTTCCTCATGTCTAAACCCTTGTGCTACAAGCCTGGCTTTGTTTTTCACAACAATACTTCTCTCATCCCTTTTATTCTTAAAGACCCACTTTGTGCCAATTGCCTTTTTCCTAGATGGCAAATCAACAAGTATCCAAACCTTCTGTAATTTGAACTACAGCAATTCCTCTTGCATTGCTTCAACCCAGCTTTCATCTTGTAAGGCTTGTGATATGTTCTTGGGTTCTTCTTGGGAGAGAAAGCATGCTAACAAACAATTCTGATGATCTTTGTGATTAGTTCTATTCTGTTTGGAGATGTAGCTCTCCAATGCTTGTTGTGCTGAAGAAGCCTTTTGAATCTTCCTTTGATTGAACTTGCTGACTTATGATCTCTTAATTGTTTCTTTTGGATGATTTTTATAAATTCTAAGTATGGGAATAGGATTGACAATAATGGTTCATCCATTTTGTTGAAATCCGCCACCACGCCACATTCTTATCGATCTAGGCTCTCTTTGAATATGCCATCACTTGAAAATGCATCAGAATCATCTTCTAAATCAGGCATATTTGGATCAATAGGTAAATCAGCATTAGGGAGAGTAGATGCATTAATAGGTATTTTTCCTCCAAGATAGACAAATGATGATTCACCCGCATTTGCACTGTGGAGTACTAGCAGCACTAACATATGGCGTGGTAGCAGTACAACAGATTGATCCTACCTAGTACTAAGTTTGGTATACTGTTAGTTTGGAGTTGCTTCTTTTGGATGGATGCAATTATTTCCTCTTTTCTTCTTCGAAAGCTTGACTTGTGGCATCATCCAGAGCTTGTAGCAAACCACTTCTTGGGCAATTTTCTTCTAAGGTCCATCATGCAAGGACTTGTATTTCTGGTATCCTTCCTTTTCAGCAACATTTCTGAATCTTGTACATCCTTGTCTTGAGGAGTAACTTTTATCATAAAACCTATAATTTCATCAAATGCAAAAAATTATTTTACTTATTATCACCATTGTACGGCGGGAAATTTTCGCTTTTTTACATTACTCGGCAGTTTCTATTATCTCAGTATGTCATGTAACTTACATAACTAAAGTAGGACGCAACCTATCTATGGCAATCCTATCTTCATACATGTCAAGCAAACATCATAATATGTCAAGTCAATATCATCATATCCTTATTACAAAGTACATTATTCCTATAATGTACCATTCGCAACGTTATATCAAAACGGGTTTTAAACCGTTATCATATGCCTCTAAACCCTAACTTCATGAAAGGTTAACATCTAAAGTGAATGCACAAGCTACTAAAGCATATATACAAGTAACATAACATCTCATTTGAAATATAAACTCCCTCCAAGTCAAGTATAAGTTTTCAAAGCACAATGTACAAGTCATTAAGCATGACATCTAAAATAGCCGTTTTACCTCCGTTTTCATTCTAATTTCTTCACCACCACTTTTTTACAAGCTAATACACTCAATATACAATGTGTAAACCCTAATTATTCTATTCATAATCTTTCATACACATTTTTACTCTTAAAACCCTAATTCAAAACTCAGAAACCCTAACCCGAGCTAAATACTACACTATGACCCGTTTCTTCATTTTTATCCATTGTAAACCTAAACCAATACTCAAATAAGTTGTAATAACTTAATTTACAACATTATCAATCATATACAATCATCATTTCATCATTTTACTTCAACTATATGCAAATTGAATCCAAGAAACCCTAATTGTGCCCTAATTGGAACTTTGGACTCGTTTACTCGTTTTTGCCCATTTTAAACCCGAACCACCTATCAATTCTTGTTATTAATCCTTAATAAAATCCTTACAAACATTAATCCATCATTATTGATCAAGTACACACGAATTACAAACTCAAAAACCCATTTCGAGCCCTAGTGTACCCGCGACCTTCATTCCTTGCATTTTGACCCATTTTTGAAGTTTATCTTTGCAACTAAGCACCATGGTGACTCACCCACATGTTCTATAGCAGCTTACAAGCACCTCTCCTAAATATCTACACCATTTCTTGGCTAAGAAAGCAACCACATCACCTCTTTGTTTCTCTTTTCAAGCCGTGGACACAAACACCCCTTATAAGCCTTCCAACACTTCAATCTACTATCCTAGCTTATACAACTCAGCCCCTAGCTTCACCACATCATGTACTAGACCTTCCAAGTGTCTCACATCAGATTCATGAGCTTCCTTAACCTCCTTGATCTCAAACTAGTATAAATAGAGCTAGAAACCTTCACTTCATTCTCATCCCCCACTCTCTTATCTCATACCCATTATAGGCAGCAATCCTTTGCTCCCTTATGATCCTAGGATCATTAAATAAGTTCAAGAAGCGAATCCCTAAAGAATTGAAGCCCCGAATTAAAGATACAAGGCGTACGAGTGGAAATACTACCCGAAATGACCCGTTTCCACCATTTTTGCTCATTGAAGCTCAAACCCAAGTTTTGAATGTTCTAATCCTGCTACTAAACTCTTATAATGTTCATATGATCCTAAATATACTCTTGTTAAAGTTTCATAACCTAATTCATGCTCATTTTCCATTTTGATCCAAAACCGTACACCCGAAACCCTAATTTCGTGTTTTTCTTAAAACTAAATGTTATAATGCATCTCTTCTTTTCCTCAAACCCATAGGCAGAATCCTTTGCTCCCTATAATCTCAGGATCCATTAAAGAAGTTCAAGAAGCGAATCTCTAAATAATTGAAGCCTTGGAGTAAAGATACAAGGCGTACAAGTGGAAATACTACCCGAAACGACCCATTTCCACCATTTTTGATCCTTGAAGCTCAAACCCATGTTTTGAATGTTCTACTCCTGCTACTATACCCTTACAATGTTCATATGATCCTAAATATACTCTTGTTAAAGTTTCATAACTCAATTCATGCTCATTTTCCATTTTGATCCAAAATCGTACACCCGAAACCCTAATTTTATGTTTTTCTTAAAACTAATTATTATAATGATTAAATATTGTTATAATCTATCATAGCATTATTAACTAATGTTAAAATAACCACTTTATTGATTAATGAAGGAATTTGAACTTAAAACCCACGCGTTTACGTTTTGAAACCTTAATTTGACCCGTTTTGCTTCCTAGCCTAACGAATCGTTATTTTAGACTTGCGTTACGTTAAAATTTCATATTTTAGTTTATTATAACTTATAAATATCTTTTGAAATGTTAAAATAAGCTTGCATGGCAATTTGGATAAGTTTTGCAATTATAATCCATGCAAGGGGTATATATCGTAACTTTCTGAAACTTATAACTAAGGGGCGGAAATAAGTCATTTTATCAAAGTTATAACTATAGGGGTCTTATTATGTCACTTTTCAAAGTCTAGTTTACTTAGGCAGTATCTTTCAAAGTTGAGGGATCAAAGTCATAAAAGTGCAAACTCCAAGGGCCTAATTGCAATTTTCCAAACCCTAGGGTCTAAAATGTAACATTTTGAAAAAGTATAAAATCATATTTAAAACCTTACAAACCCATACTTTAAATTCAACGGTTCTAGTGCTTAAAACATTTCTCTGATATTAATTTTAAACGCTTAAAACCGATTTAGTATCATATCACAAATACTAGGGAGCGGCATATTAAGAGTTTCATCTTGGTTATTAGTTCTGATTGTGTTGTTGGGTTTTACGATATTTAAATGCCTTACTCCTCAAACGTTTACTGAATGACTTTTCATGAATATTGATGGCCTGAACGGTGATACAATATTTAAATTCTGTCAATCAAAACTCATAACTCTTAAAACTAAAGTTCTAGAGTACAATCTTCCTAAGACTCAACATATTTACTCAGGTTGCGTGACGTGGCTATTTACTATCATTTTACTATATCAACATTCCCCGGTTAAGATTGTGATAAGGTCGTCAGCTTTCATTTTAGAATATTTAATACATCTACCTATCAGGTGAGATTCATAACCTCGCCTTTACTTATTTACATGTTTTATAAACCCGCGAGGGGGATACATGCTTGTTACAAACTCTTTTACATACTCATTTATCTTATAACAATGTGATTGTTTTACAAAGACTTAGTGAGTTCATAGCCTCACTTTTAATCTCTTTAATGCTTTCATAAACCCGCAAGGGGGATACATGCTATAAATAATGAATACAAATGTTTTACCAGACTATATGCTAATCTGATGTATCATTACAATCAATGTCTAAGTTATAAATCCTACAAGTCATTAAATTTGACTACAAGTCATTAAATTGACTATGGATGTTAATCTGTTAGTATCATAAATCCTACAAGTCGTTAAATTTGACTTCGAGTTGTTAAATTAACGTTGGATATTAATGTGTTAGTTTCATAAATCCTTCAAGTCGGTAAATTTGACTTCGAGTCGTTTTAAATTGACTTTGGTATTAATAAAAACCTTCAAGTCGTTAAATTTGACTTGCGAGTCGTGAAATTGACCTTTGGATGTTAATATGTTGATTTATGAGCTCTTCAAGTCGTTAAATTGACTTTGAATGATAATGTGTTGATGACATGAGAACAAGACCAATCAGACCAAACAAGGCAATAACGGGATAATACATTGTTATTATGATTCATTGCGATTATTACTAATACATGGTTATATAATAACCATGACCAAGTTTCATTAACATTATCATGTTCATAATAATTGTGTTTATACAATTATTTTACTATTACTTGTATTCAAATGTTATTATATCATACCTATGAATTTCACTCAAAACCATTGTGTGTTGACTTTTTAGCATGTTTATTCAGGTAATTGAGCAAGTGGCGGCACGGAGAGTGGCCATGGACTCGAAGATGGCTGAATCTGTTATCTTTCAAAATAAGTTTTAGATTTTGTACCTTGCCATTTTGTAAAAACTCTTATTAAATGATGATAACTAAATTTTTCCAACAACGTCTCTTTTGAGTCGTTTTCTATGATTATGATTGTTGTATCCATGAAGTAATACCTCAGATTAGCTTCTGCTGCTATATTGTAAAAATGGGGGTGTTACAGATTGGTATCAGCGCCATGGTTATAGAGAACAAGGGTCAAACCTTAACTATAACCACATTTCATTTTTCAGCCATCAAGGTCCTCCGTGCCACTACATTCTACAACAAGTACGTAAAGATACATAACTATTATATTATATTATATCATAAATAACTTATGTTATTTACAACTGGGTTGTTAACAGAACGATGTCTTCTCCCAACCACTCTACTTCGATCTGAGGATTGCTTTTCTCTATGAATATTCTTAACTATTACTTCTGGTCTCATAGGATTTTTCTTAGCTTTCATCGAATAGCGTTCTTTGAACTCTTAGAAAACTCTAAAGATTAATATCAATCTTACACAGTATTCTCATCTTGCTACAATAATCCTTGTTTGAAGGACGTACAAGCATTTTATGCTAAGGAATTACCTATTCCATCACCATCCTATTGACCTCACAGCTATTTTGACTACCTCTCGGTTTACCACCACATTTACTATTTGATCCTCGATAATTCTTTGTTCCTGAAGAACTATTACCACCTAAGAAGCGAATCCATTCCTCAACTACGTTATCTAATTCATCCCGGAATCAAACTTGTAATTTGGTACCACCATCTTCCTCGGTTTATACTCCTACCCCTCCTAGAGTATTTGAAATAGGAAAATGTTCAGATAAGATGTATCTAAAACATCATGAGAAACAAGTCAAAGATATCTTGAATTATTTAGATGAACTCTATCTTCACCGCATTGAGAGAATGGAAGAAGGACGTATAAATGGTAAGGAGCTAAAGACCGAACTCAAGAAAATCCGTACTCAGATTATCAAACTTCAAAAGAAGCTGTTAGGGCAAAAGGAAAAGATTGCCTTTGCTCACTACAAAATTTCCGATCTTGAACGAATCATTGAGAAAATCCAAGCTCGTCACCAAACAAATCAGGAAGATCTTTAGGATGTCATCTACCAGCTCAAAATCATCAAACTCTTAAAGTTATAGCTTTATCCTAGCCACGGGATATGTGGTATAAATAAAAACGCTTGTCAAATCTTGACTATGTACAGTAAAAAGGCAAGTTATTTATAAAGGCAATCCCGTTATCTACCTTGTTGTTTCTTAAATACCACTTTATTCATCTCACTATCCTAATCACCAGTCATATTCATCCGTAATTTGAGCATATCTCCGTCTTTATGAATCATACCATAACCTCTAAAGTGCTTAAAAGTTTAAAAATAAGCATTATTCTTTAAGTATTTTAGCATCACATTCCCTTACTTTTCAAAACTTATGATGTCATTCTTATTACTTTCTTATAGTGACTCGTGTTATCTTATGTTGTTTGGATGCCTCCAATTGAAGGAGTCAACTCCAAACACCAGCCATAACTTTGGATGCCATCCGGCAACTGACTGTTGATTTTACTACAGCCCTAGAAGCACAGACTGCTGCCATGGCAAGTGCTAGTAATCTTACTGGAACTCCTGCAGTGAAAACGGGAAACTACAAAGAATTTATCAGCTGTCAACCTTTCTGCTTTAATGGTACAAAAGGAGCAGTAGGCCTTATTCACTGGTTTGAACAAACCGACTCAGTATTCTCTTGAAGCATATGTGCTAAGGAAATTAAAATAGTAAAACCAATTTGTTTTGGTATCTCTTATAATGACGATACCTTATCCTGGTGGAATGCATACGGCCCAACCTATGGAATAGAGAAAAAGCTAATCGAACCACTGGACTGAGTTCAAACAGGCTTCTGTACCAAACAAGTATTGTCTCGGATCAAGATCAGAAAAAATGGAAATAGGAAATTTACAATGTGAGTGTAAAGGGAAAAATGATCTTAAACCCCATGTTAGATATTCTAAGAATTAACCCCTTGTGTCCAACATGAGTGCCTAACAATGAGGAAGAAAGATTGGAAGCTTTTATCGGAGGTCTACCTCGAAGCATTGAAGGAAACGTTACTGCCTCA
This sequence comes from Tanacetum coccineum, assembly GCA_026074375.1. Lineage (NCBI taxonomy): Eukaryota > Viridiplantae > Streptophyta > Magnoliopsida > Asterales > Asteraceae > Tanacetum > Tanacetum coccineum. The sequence continues at coordinate 13,848 of BQNB010105840.1, read as the reverse complement.
AAACCTCTAACTTTGGAGGAAGCCATTAACATATCCCAGAGGTTAATGGATCAGATAATAAAACGCGATTTTGTGCAAGAAACCAATGATCGCAAACGAAAGCTTGAGAATGAGAGAAACATTATCAACAACAACTATCAGAATAACCACAACAATAAACAACCGTAAACATGATTACCATCGACAATAGAATAGAAGACAAGAAACCTTCAAAACTTATACTGCCCAAGGGATTTGCTGGAACCTTCTTTGTGTAAGAGATTGTAGACTACATCACACGGGGATCTTTGCAGTGATCAAGTGTCAGGTATTGCAAAAAGATAGCGTCCACCAACCAAGTACTGCAAAAGCATCAGGGCCACAAGAAAGCATACTTTGAGATGAGCTTGCTACTTCTAGAACACAAGTCGCGAAGTTATTCAACTTCATCATGAATCTTCTTCAATTTGAAACACTAATCATCAAGCTACAATCCTTGTTCATTTGTTACTTGTGAATATGATAATGCTTAAGGTTTGATCATTCTTTTTAATCTCTATCGATACCAATATTCCAGAAAAGGTGACAAAACCACAAATGCACGCCCAAATCCATGACCGTGACACTTGTGATTGCTCACTCCCTAACTCGAATAAGCTAAAGAATAGGATTAAGTAATCTTTACCAATAGTAATACACCAACAAGGGTGACAAAACCACACATACACATTCAAATTCATGAATGAGACATATGTGATTACTCACTCCCTCATTCGAGCAAACCAAAGGTTAGGATGAAGAATGATATAGGGTAGGGATTAGGCATGGGAAATATTTATAATTGGTGTAAAATAAAATAACAAAACAGATAGATTAAGTTCAACCAATAAACAAAAATGTTGCTAGCTACTTTCTTGACCACAACCTTAAAAAAGACACAAATCACAGACTAACTCATGCTTTAACACAGAGACTCACGCTTTGTTGGGTAGATACAAATTAGACAAAAAGATGTCTTAATCATCATAAAACAAACCTAGTTGGCGTTCTCGTAACAACCAACTCCCGATCATCCATAATATGGTACAACAATAGTGGAGATATCTACCACTAGATACAAAAAAAATACATAGTTGGTTAATTGTGACCAAATTTAAATAATATACAACAAAACTTTACATCGTTGGTTTATAATACGTACCAACGAATAATTGATCATCTCATAAAAAAATAAAATCGGTTATGTTTAGACGAACTGATTATCTCACAATCCTCTCATTTTTTCTCTCTTATATTTTTTTTGTATTTTTTCAATTTTTTTAACATAACTAGAAAACTAATAATAAAGGTGTAAAATTTCACCACTTCACGATCATAGTTAATCCGGATAATAATTCCGTAATGCTCATGACTCAGAAATAAAAATAATAGTGAAAGTAGTAAACACATGAAAAATAAAAATAACTACTTTCACATTCCCATTGCAATGTGCAATTCTCGACCTAACCAAAGATAAGAAATACGTACACGAACACAAAAAGTACATACTTTTACACAAAAGCAACTAGCAACCAACAAAGGGCTTAATCTGTTAGGGTAGACTAAGGTGTAAAAGTGTAACGAAACAAAATTTTAATGGTGGAAGAAACGAAAGGAATGACTCAGCAGGTTTATAACAACTCAGAATTTTTATCAACCTATTTTACTATGATTACAATTATATGGGGAAATTTTTCGCTTTATTACATTACTTGCATTGTCAATATCTCAGTATGTCATACATAACTAAAGTAGACGAGCTCACGCAACCTATCTATGGCAATCCTGTCTTCATATATGTCAAGCAAACATCACAATATGTCAAGTCAATATCATCATATCCTTATTACAAAGTACATTATTCCTATAATGTACCATTCGCAACGTTATATCAAAACATGCTTTAAACCGTTATCGTATACCTCTAAACCCTAATTCCATGAAGGGTTAATATCTAAAGTGAATGTACAAGCTACTAAAGTATATATACAAGTAATATAACATTTCATTTGAAATATAAACTAACTCCAAGTCAAGTACAAGTTTTCAAAGCACAATGTACAAGTCATTAAGCATGACATCTAAAATAGCCGTTTTACCTCCGTTTTCATTCTAATTTCTTCACCATCACTTGTGTACAAGATACTACACTCAATATACAATGTGTAAACCCTAATTATTCTATTCATAAGCTTTCATACACATTTTTACACTCAAAACCCTAATTCAAAACTCAGAAACCCTAACCCGAGCAAAATACTAAACCATGACCCGTTTCTTCGTTTTTATCCATTGTAAACCTAAACCAATACTCAAATAAGTTGTAATAACTTAATTTACAACATTCTCAATCATATACAATCATCATTTCATCATCTTACTTCAACTATATGCAAATTGAATCCAAGAAACCCTAATTGTGCCCTAATTGGAACTTCGGACCCGTTTACTCGTTTTCGCCCATTTTAAACCCGAACCACCTATCAATTCTTGTTATTAATCCTTAATACAATTCTTGTGAACATATATCTATCATTATCCTTCAAGTACACACGAAATCCAAGCTTGAAAACCCTAAATAATCCCTAATGTACCCGAAACCTAGTTTCTTTCATTTTGACCCATTTTAACTAATCTTTTTGCAAACAAGCACCTCCATGACAAGCACCACACTATCCTAAGCTGCTTACAAGCACCTCCTTTGAATCCTTGGACACTAAATGAGCCACATGACCTCCTTGTTGGCCATTTTCTAGCCGTGACACCCAAACACCCCTAAAAACCTTCCACCTTGCTTACCTAGCCTCCATAGCCCCTCATACTCATCACATAGCTTCTACACATCACACCTCGTAGTCCTCCATACCTTACCATATCATATCTTAAGCATAACCTAGGCCAATTAAGGGTCATTTGAACTATAAATTAGACCATAAACTCTTCATTTCTACTCATCCCCCACTTCCTCCTCTATAACCCATCATAGCAGCAATCCTTTGCTCAATATGAATTCTAATAGATCCTAAGAAGTCCCAAGAACAGAAGTGAAGCAAAAGAAACCAAGAAAAGAAGCCCGGGAGTCGTTATTCTAGGCGTACGAAGCTAAAAGTCCCGATTTTGACCCGTTTTCAAGCTATAAGCTCAAACCCAGGTTCTGGATGTTCTACTTCTGCTCCTACACTCTTATAATGTTCATATGATCCTAAATAAACTCTTGTTAAAGTTTCATAACTCAATTCATGCTCATTTTCTGTTTTGATCCAAAACCGTACACCCGAAACCCTAATTTTATGTTTTTCTTAAAACTAAATGTTATAATGGTTAAATATTGTTATAATCTATCCTAGCATGCTTAACTAATGTTAAAATAACCACTTTATTGATTAATGAAGAAATTTGATCTTAAAACCCGCACGTTTACGTTTTGAAACCCTAATTTGACCCGTTTTGCTTCCTAGCTTAACGAATCGTTATTCTAAACTTTCGTTGCATTAAATCTTCATATTTTAGTTTATTATAACTTATAAATGTCTATTGAAATGTTAAAATAAGCTTGCATGGCAATTTGGACATGTTTTGTAAATATTATCCATGCAAGGGGTATATATCGTAACTTTCTGAAACTTATAACAAAGGGCTGAAATGTCATTTATCAAAGTTATATCAACATATAAGGGTCTATTATTCATACTATTCCAAGTACAAGGTTTACTCTGGGTATTCTTTTTAAAACTTGAAAGGACCAAACACGATAAAAGTGTAAACCCCAAGGTATATTTTGCCACTTTTCAACACAAAGGGTCTAAAATGTAACATTTTTAAAGAATATAAAAAATCATGTTTAAAACCTTACAAGACATAACTTTAATTAACGCTTCTCGTGCTTAACATTTCCAGATATTGATTAAAACGCTTAAAACCGATTATATCATATGACAATACTAGGGAGCTTCATATTAAGGAGTTTCCATCTGGTAGTACGTTCTGACTCAGTTGTTGGTTTACAATTAAAGTGCCCTAGCTCCTCAAGACGTTTACTGAATACTTCTGAATTATGAAGGCCCTAACAGTGATGACATTAATTCCCAAACACTACAATCAAACCTCATAAACTCTTAAAACTAAAGATCTGAGTACTATCTTCCTAAGACTCCAACATATTTACTCAGGTTCGTGACGGGCTGACGATTTACTATCATTTGCTATATCAACCTTCCCTGTTAAGATTGTGATAAGGTCTATGAGCTTTCATTTCAGAATATTTATTACATCTACCTATCAGGTGAAGTTCATAACCTCGCCTTTACTGTATTTACATGTTTGTATAAACCCCGGGGGGGGGGGGGGGGGGGGATACATGCTTGTTACAAACTCTTTTACATATTTGTTTATCTTTTAACAATATGATTATTTTCAAAGACTTAATGTAGTTTCATAACCCTACAATTAATCTTTTAAATACTTTATAAACATGTGATACTTGAAATAAACATGAATGCCCAAGTGTTTTCCTAAATGTATCTATCTAGATTTGTAGTTTATCAATATAATTATTGCCTAAGTAGCCTTCTAGTACATTCTTTACATATCATGAATCATTATACTTGCATTGCGATTGAAGCGCAATTTGTGATAGATCTATTGGGATGACCGGCTCTCGTTGTATAAACCCATGCTTTTGGGTAAGCCAAACGAACTATTTTTTCGCTAATAGGTAACCTTGCAAGTTATCTTTTCACCATGGGGACATCTTCCTTAAAACCAATAACACTAACGGTGATGATTCCCTGTTAATGTATTGATGGTCCATGAGCTAGTAGATTCAATAAATAAGTTCCCCATGATGATTGGTCCTTGCAATACCAGATATTTCACACTATAACTTGTATTCAACTATTACATTTCAAACCTATGAATTTCACTCAACCTTTTTGTTGACCCTTTTTATGCATGTTTATCTCAGGTAATTGAGCAACTTATAGCATGGAGTGGCATGGACATGAAGATGGCTAAAACTTGTTATCATTCACATTTTATGTTTCTAGATTTTGGGACCTGCCTTTGTAAAACTCTGATTTGAAATGAATGATAACATATCTTTTGAATAAACGTCTCTTTTGGGTCATTTTCTATGATTATGATTGTTGTATCCATGAAGTAATACCCCAGATTAGCTTCCGTTGCTATATTGTAAAAATGGGGGTGTTACGGATGATGTGGGTACAGATGGTGGTAAGTATAGTGATGATGGTAGAGGTGGTAATGGTGGTCATGGATGTAGTAGATGATGAGTGGATGGTGATGAGACTCTCAATCTATCCATGGCATCTCTAAAGCCTGGAGGTGCACGTACATGGTTAGGGCTACCATATGAGTGAGGTACTTTAGGAAGTGGTGATGATGGAAGTGCAGGTGTAGCCAAACACCTAGCAAGGCGTTCCTCTTCAGAGGGTGGTGATAGTGAGATGAGTGGTGGTGGTGGTGGTAAGGCAAAAAGTCTCTCGAACTCCTCCTCTGATGGAAAAGGCATAGGTGCCTGAGCTTGGATAGACATCCTAGCATTGGTACGATATGTAGGTGGTGGTGTGGAGGTCGCCGCGGACATCCATGCCGTCCTCGTACGGTCTTTTTTCCCTCCTCGAAAGAGGGAACAAAATCAACAGTGGGTGCAATGACAGAGTCGGCCGGAGCTAGGTGCTCCTCCTCCTCCTCCTCTGAAGCCTCCTCCTTCTCCTCGTCATCATCAGAGGAGTCATCATCATCATCGTCGTCACCTCCATCAGCTAATATATCTAAAAAAAAAAAACCCCCCTTGGAAAAAAAAAAACCAATCTTAGGATCCTCCTCGGGGTCCTCTTTGGGATCCTCCTCAGGATCCGAGTCGGCAACATACCCTGGAGACAGGGCAGTAGGTGAGACATAATCAGCGTAAGGCTTATCCTCGGCAACGATCTTGTCATCAGCTAGTGCCAGGTACTCAGGGTACTCCAGACCTGGAACATAGTCTGGCGAAGGTGGCTTCTCTGGATCCTCAGGGCCAGGCACGTAGTCTGGTGATGCCGGTGCAGCCTCTGGTGAGTCGGGCTCCCGGAGTCTAAAGAAGTCCACAGCCCATTGCTATCGGTCTCATGTCCACGATATAGACTATAAGAAACGCTCGGATGATGCCGAATCCGATGACATGACTAGATCTGTAACACTCAAACAGAGTTTACATTAGTACATATATAAGACCAATAATAATATACTTAATATATTATAAACACGTATGTGAACCATGCAGCATCTAGTATATCTAACTAATGCAACAAGTAATGTATGAATAAATGACCATGCAAATCCTTTGTATGATGCAATGTTTGAAAACGGTTATAGTCCAAGTAAAAACATTTGACCTGGTTCTCTATAACCTTGGCTCTGATACCAATCTGTAACACCCCAAATAGGGTCGCAGCGGAATAATATGTCCGGGAGCGTTACATCATAGATCAATAGCACAAGATATGAGAACGACCTCTAAAAGAGTCGTTAAAATACGATACATTGGATTTATTGAAATTGTTTAATACAAATCACAACGGCTTAAATTGTTCAACATTGAAATAACAAGATTTTAGATCATAACAAATATCTCAAGATGTAAGGACTCTAAATCTTTTATGCACGACTCCTGATTCGCTAGAATCTATATATACGTAAAAATAAAATATATAATATGATAGAAAATTACCAATTTACCCTTGAGGACAAAGGTAAAAAGGAAAATCTTCACAAATATATATAATATAATACGTATATAAACCGGGAAGTATGATTCCCGGTCGGTTATCCCCCAACGATTTATGCAATTGAAACCAAGTTTTGATGGTTCGTTGACAATGATTTGAATTGATAAACCAAGATTGATTTGATTATCTACTTTAAAAAATTAAAATAGACAAATTATAACAATTAAGCACGAAGACAAATAACAGGAAACCAAATTTTAACTAAAAACTCAAAACGGGACCTCTAAACGGAGGTCAAAAACCCTAAATTTCTAAAACTAAACCTAACTTAAATTTTTTCTTTTTTAAATGGACTCTATTATGACTAAAAGTAAGTTTAAAAGAAAACTATAACAAAAACAGAGTTTAAATGACGTTAAAACACAAAAACGAGAACGGAACAGATCCCGTCTTTAAAAATCAAATTTTACAGATAATGACCCTACGAAAGCAAAACTAAATTTTCCTATAAACTTATGATAAACAAAAATTTTCTAAAAAAGATTATATTTTTTGATTATTTTTATATTTTTAATGATTTTTTAAAGTTTTAATAAAAAATTAAATGATTAAAAATACTTAAACTATCTAAAAAATTCTAGAAAAAATACAGAAAATAGCTTATACTAATTAGAACCTAGGAAAAATAAGCTTGAGATCACAGCTTATTGAATAAGCTACGAAATAAGCTAAAAACGGCTTATAGACTTAAAAGGGAAAAACGTGCATAAAAGATAAATGTTGCAAGGTTATAACGAAAAATACCCAAGGGTGCAGTGGTAGTGAGTGTGGTGTGTGTGTTATAAAAGGGTTGAAAGTGTTGAGGTCGGGGGTTCGAGTATTGCTCACCCCGATTCCACTTTCCCTTTTTTTTTATTTTTTGAGAAACTATAAAAGCAAAGTTGTTAAGCACCTAAAAATAAGCAATTTTAATAAAAGAAACTTTTTATGAAAAGCCCTAAATAAGCTACTAAACAGCTTATAATTCTGACAGAAACACTTAACTCATATTTTTGGCTTTTATCAAAACTTTTGAAAACTCAAAAACTATTATAAGTTAATCTAATGATCTATAAGCTAAATTTTAACCTCAACCTAACCTAACAATCTAGAAATGACAGAAATGAGCTTAAATGATGATCCATAAGCTGACATAAACGTGTTAACACTTATTGAAATTTTAAAACCAAACAGTCCTTAAACCTATTTTTGAGCTTAAATTTAAGCAAGCAATTAAACATTTTAATGAATGAAACTTATATATTCTTAGAGCTGAACTAAAAGGCTTATTCTGAAACTGCATATTGAAAATTGATTTGAAATCAAAGAGCTTATTGAGAAAAGCTTGTGAAAACAGACAGTAAGCTCAAAATGCTGACCTCTACTTTGAAAAAGACAGAATGCAATTTTAAAAGCTTAAAAACAGATAGTCTAATAAGCTACTTATTAAAAACTAAATGCAAACTTATAAACTATGATATATATAAGCTACTTTATTGCTAAAAATGAAAACCTAACAACTATTTTAACCTACTTATAAAGAAGCTAGAAAATGACCTTAATCTGTTTTTCCCTATCTGATACAAATGACACAAAAGTAATTAAAGCACAAAATTCTTAAAATGCAGACCTTTAATTCTTACTCTACACTGATAAAACACCTAAGTAGACTTAAGTAGGTGAACTAGATTAGCTTAATTCTACTTGAGCTTAAAATGAAACTAATGAAGGACTTAATGAACACAGATTCAATTAACAACTAGAAAACTTATGAAATCTTAACTAGTCCTAATAAAACTCACTAAACCTGCACTTTTAAGCCCTTTAAAATGATTCAAAACCAAAACAAAGGAACAAAAGGGTTTAAGCAGTACTAACTCATGTTAGTACTGCTAGTCCCAAACACCCCTTTAACTACCTTAAATTCCATTTAAACTTATGGAAATGCAATCCAAAGCTCAAATCTAAATAACCAGATAATAAACAACTTATAACAGACCTAAAAAGCTGAAAACACTAATCCAATAAGCTGAAATCAATAAGCTACTAGCTACACTAATATTTTTGGTTTTTTTATTGATTTTAAGGACAATTTAAGCTAAATTAAGATCTAAGCTCTATTAACTAAAAACAGATTATCAAATAAGTCTAATAAGCATAAAACAACATTAGAATAAGCCAAATAAGCAAACATTTAAGAAAAAAAAGCTAAACTATACTAAGAAATTTAAGACAGGAAAACTTAAATGACAACTTACTTTAACCTTAGCTAAACAAAGGTATCAAAGGCTCTATTGAGCTGTTTACAAGATCTAGCTTATCAATGATAAGCTAGTAAAGGTCCATATGAGCTCTTCCATTTTAAGCTCATCTTCCAAAAGTCCAAAATCCATAAGCAAAGGTACTTAACTAATTTTATAGATTTGAATAGATTAAATGACTAATTTAGCTCAATTTCAAGCTTAGAGACTTGAAAGAGCTTATTATGAGAGCTTATGAAACAGTAGAAACATTTGAAAGTAATAAGAGCTTATGAGTAACAAAGCTTATGAAAACTTAAAATGATGATTTTATTAAAACTTAAAACGGATTACAATGCTTTGGAAATTGAAAGTTACAAAAGTTTAAAGAGAAAAATTACATTTAAAACTAAAAATTACATAAGCTATAAAAAACTAAAGGTTTTTTTTAGAAAAAGGAAGATGATCATGTGAGAGTGAAAGAGTCCTTTTATAGCTGCCAGGAGAAGCTTCTAGGTGTCAAGTCCTTCACACGCTCCCTTGAATCATGTCCCTCTATTTCTTCCAATGATTGGATCTTAATTGTGGTCCGTTAGATCAAATCTTAGCTCACACGGATTGCCAGCGTGGCAATCCATGATGTGACACTCCTGTGCTTCTTTTGTACGCCTTTTAGTACAAAATACTAGATCTTGGTGTGTTTTCTTTCTTGTACTACCCGGTTTTTTGTCCATCCCTTTTTGTGGAATTGCCAATGAGAGTAAGAGATAATGTAATACTCTGCCAACGTGTTCCTTAACCCTTGAATTACCTCTCACCCTTAATTAGCAATTGCCCTTTGATTTGACCTTGTGGTAAAATGAAGAAGACAATGAACAATAATAACAATAATTCCCGCGCCTTTTCTTTTATAAAAGGTTTGTTTAACTTTTTGTTTTACCCAGGTTATAACTTGGGGCTTATAAGGGCTTTGGGCCGGTGTTGTGGGATTGGGCCTGGATTGGTTTAGTTATAAGGAAGTAACGGGTGTTAACTCTTTTAGTTATAAGAGTTAACACCGTTAGGGCTTTAAGGATTGTTTTTGTAATTTGGCTTAACTTTGAGGGACTGGTTTGATAATTTTTGGATTTTGTCTTTTTGTGTTGACCATGTTTGACTGAAGGTTGACTTGAGTTGACTACTGTTGACTTTTGATAGCATTCTCCCGGCTCTTTGTGTGCTCTTCCGTTCCCGTGTTCATGTTTTCCCGGTTTTAACCGTTTTCTTGAGATTTTTGCAATATCCACACCTACACAATCACAAAGACAAAACAAGCAGTATTCAAGCATTTAAAGCACAATTTTGTCTTTTTAGGGCCTATTTTGATATAAAACGGATATGTGTTTTCACACATATCAAAATTCCCCAAACTAAGCGATTGCGTGTCCTCACGCAATGTTATATGCCTTATAACCAAATACCTCAAAACTTTCCCAACTAAGCCTTTGAAAAGTAGCAAAGACTTTTGTGGGAAAAATTAAGAAATCACAAGTTATAAAACACCCCTTTTTCCCATTTTTCTAAAACTTTTTTTTATAATATAACTGAGATTATTTCGACTTTCGTTATTTTCGATCGTCATCACCTTCATTTCCATCTCTTGTTGTTTTTGCATTTAAGGTTATACTACAAAACTCGTTCTACATCCCTATTACATTCAAACCTTGTGAGGAATTTTTGATTTCACATTTTGAAACTCGGAAGAACACTAATTTTCAAATTTGGGGTTTCTCAAATCAAAAGTGTTCGATCTTTCAAATTGACTGAGGGAGTTTGATGCCATTGGCCACCCCACACCTCCCTCTCCCTTGTGTTTTTTTTTGTCTGTTACCATCAAGCCACCAGTTCATACAGAATGCCTCGTGAACTCGCGAAACGCTCTCTCAACGTCAATCGATCAGATTTCTCTCTCGTGATAAGCGCAGAAAATCCAACTCACTGTCCTCCGTGTCCCACTCTCATAAGAATCCTCGCTGCAGTAATGAAGGTCCTGTATGTCCACAGACCTAGTTCCGCGCCTCTTGCAGCAGTCCCCCCCCCCCTCACGCCTCTATATGCTTCTCGCGGCGCCCCGCTCCTCTCTGCGCGCCGTTCCCGCCTCGTGTTTTAATTTCTCCTATTGTTCAGTGCCCGGTCTAAAATAATGGGAACTCGTTAGTTTATGATCACTTGATTGTATTTGAATGTTTTAAAGTACATTAACGTGAATAATCTTGACAAATTGTTTATGTTTTTGCTCGGTTTGATTGTGTACGCTTTTTCGTTGTTACTTGTGTAGTGATTCCATGTTTAAAGTGCTTTTAAATGTTGCTTACACAATTACAAATGTTATAAATATATAACTCATGTGCAATACCTCATGGTTGTGAATCTTTATGAGTACCCGATCTAGTCGAGTTCCTTAAAGAACCCGAACTAGTCAAAATCTATGAAGAACCCGAACTAGTCACATCCCTTTGAGAACCGATCTAATTAAAACAAGGGATAATTCCAAAAGTGGCCCAAAATCCAAACCCAAAATGCAACCCTAAGCTCAGGAACATCTTTTTTCAAAACTGACCCCGGGCAACTTGGCTACTGGGCAACTCGCGTGCAGAATTTGACACGTGGCAAAAAAGTACACATTTTTAGGGCAACTCGGTGTACTTTTTGGGGCAACTGTTGTACTTTTGAGGCAACTGTTGTACTTTTGAATCAGTTTTGAAAAAAAATGTTCCTTAACTTAGAGTTGCATTTTGGGTTGGATTTTGGGCCACTTTTGGAATTATCCCTTAAAATAATTGAGACCCAAACTAGTCGTTTTTCATTAAAGAACCGATCTAGTCAAATCCATTGAGACCCAATCTAGTCATCGTTCATTAAGGAGCCGATCTAGTCACGTTCTTTGAGACCCGATCTAGTCATGTTCTTTGAGACCCTATCTAGTCATCAGTCTTAAGGAACCAATCTAGTTTTCTCAAAAAGGACCTGATCTAGTTTTTATTCAAAAAGGAACCGATCTAGTTGATTTGTTTGGAAACCCGATCTAGTTATTCTTGTTAAGGACCCAATCTAGTGGATTGGTTTAAGGACCCGATCTAGCTGTTCCTATTTAAGTACCCGATCTAGTGAAATCTTTAAGGAACCGATCTAAAAGATTTAGAGCAAAAACACTTAAGATCAAAATTTCAATTTGAAGGCAAACTAAAACTTAATTTAGCAGGCTAATTAAAACTGGTTAATTATGCTATCTAATTAAGTTAAAATAGGCTTAAAAGCAAGGTAAAATCAAGGTTAACTAAAACAAGACTTAGGTTATCTAAATTCTCTACTAGTTAGAAAAACCACGATTCCTAAATTGTCAAAGAAGTTACCTTAATTCCTTAAACACATAAGTCTATCTAAGTTTCCATTTAGAGGAATATATCTTTTCAAGTGCTAAAAGTCTTAAAGGTCCTAATTTTCACATCATGATTGACAAAATATAATGGTCATCATAAAAGGTTTTATAGTTATATTTATAAACTTGGTTATATAAAAACTGTATTGATTCTTTCTTAAGCAGAACTATGGACATCACAAGAGATCAACAACTTGCATTGGATGACGCTTTAGTCGCTCCTGCCAACCAACTCAAGATTGGCAAAAGAAATCTTCGACTAAGCTCAGACCTCAACTCAAAAGAAGCAACTCTTCAAATGGTGTATGATGTTTTGAAACTCACTCCCTTCTACAAGGCATTCTAGATCACAGCGGATGTTCTAGAAATATACATGCAAGAGTTTTGTGCCACTACTACAGTTCATCACCACTCGATTCGCTTCAAGATTAACAATAAGAAACATATTGTGAATCTTGAGTACTTTAGTAAAATGCTTCAAATATGCCCTAAACTCTCCGATCAGCAATTCGAGGAACTACCCTTTGAAGAAGAAATTCTCACGTTTCTTAGAGATCTTGGTCATAGTGGAGAGATAAAGGTGATCACCGATGTCAATGTCAACAAGCTACATCAACCCTGGAGATCATTTGCTGCAGTCATCAACAAATTTCTGAGTGGTAAAAGTATCGGATATGACAGTCTTCGACTATCTCAAGCTCAAATCCTTTAGGGCATGTACCATAAGAAGAATGTAGACTATGCCTACCTTCTGTGGGAGGACTTTGTTTATCAAGTAGAAAACAAGAATGTGAAGAGGAGTAATGAGATGTACTACCTTGCTTCACCAAGGTCATCATCAACTTCTTCATGACTAAGGATTAATCAATCCAAGAAGGAACAATGTAAATTGGCACCTTGCCAGGAATGATCCCATGTTCACCACGATAAAGATTGTCTTTAGGCATGATGACACTCAACTATATGGTGCAATTTTGCCTAATGAATTGACAAATGAAGCCATCAAAGATTCTGAATCCTACAAAGAGTATTATGCCATTGCTTCAGGAGCTGAACCTCCAAAAACAAAAGCAAGTGTCAAGAAGAAGCAAGTTGAATCTGACAAAACAAAGACTCCTCCAACTGCTAAAGGCAAAAGACTCAAGACTTCAACAAAGGCGGCTAAATCTGCCAAGAAGAAGCAACCTGCAAAGACGTCTAAAGCTAAAGGTCTAACAGTGCTATCTGAGGTTGCTTTAACAGAAGCTGAACAAATGAAGCTGGCCACAAAAAAAGCCTGATACAAACTCACAGCTCTCACGCCAGCGGTTCAGGTGCAGATGAAGGAACTTGTGGTAAACCAGGGGTTCCCGATGTACCAACATATGAATTTGAAGATGAGCAGATTTCTTGGAAGTCTAGTGAC
>BQNB010105839.1:0-11655 GCA_026074375.1 Tanacetum coccineum | reverse complement strand
ACTGCCTTTTGACGAAACTTAAAATCTTATCGTATCATGTTACTAGGGAATTTCATTTGAGGGGTTCCATTTGGGTATTTGTTTTGACGAGTTTTATGGGTTTACGATTTAAAGTGCCCTGACTCCTCAAACGATACTACATGGCTTCTGGATTATGATAGCCCGAACAGTTATACAATATTTCTATAAATTAATAAATCAAAGTAATACGTTAAGCTTTATGAAGTTTTGAAACATAAACCATCACACTAAGACTTGACATATTACCCCAGGTTACGTGACGTAGCTGTAACTTTCACTTGATATACTTTTGCTATCAATCAGATTTCCCCTGTTAAGGTGAGTTCATAGCCTTGCATTTTAAATCTTATAATATTTTCATAAACCCGCGAGGGGGATACATGCTATAAACCATGAATATGAGTATTTTTCCAATTGTATGATATCCTGATATATTATTGCCTAAGTCTTTACTTTTTCCATTAAGACCCTACTATCATGAACCGTTAATTACTTTTCGGAGTTAGCGCGAATGCTGTGAATAGATCTATTTGGGACTGAACTCCCCTGTTGGTGTACCTATACTTTCTGGTAACCAACCGCACTTCATTTGAATCACTATGCGGGTGTTTGGCAAAGGCACCCGTTGGGGCAACTTCTTGTAATTATTGATTATCTTAAGGTCTCGGTGTCATGAGCTTAGGGCAATAATACTGTTTTCTATAATAATTGTACTCATTGTAATTATTACACTTATGGGTGTATAACAACGTAACCCACTGTTATGATCACTTGTATTCAACGGTTTAACATAAACCTATGAATTTCACTCAACCTTTGTGTGGAATTTTTAGCATGTTTATCTCATGTAACTGAGCATCTTATGGCACGGAGTGGCACGGACTTGAAGATGGCTAAACTGTTATCATTCAAACTTTATGTTTTCATGTAGATTTTGGGACCTCTGTTTGTAAAAACTATGATGAAATAATGAATGATAACTTATCTTTTAAAACGCCTCTTTTAAGTCATTTTCTATGATTATGACTGTTGTACTATGGAATAATACCCCAGATTAGTTTTCGCTGCTATATTTAATAAAACCACCAGATAATGCTTTCTGCTGCTAAAAAACTAAAAAGGAGGTGTAATAGTTAATATTTCATAATATGCATTCTTGCATATATATATATATATAAATTAAATATATTATAAATATAAAATATATATATATAAATAGATATATATATAGTAGATAATATATATATAAATCATATATATATAGTAATATATATATATAATATTAAAATATATAATATATATTACTGTTACGTAAATACAATCATATACTAAAACTCCAGTTGCGACGCGAAAAACAATACACCTTGACAGCACTTAACCATATTACAAACATTCTCCCTAATTTACTATTATAGAAAGCTTGCCGAAAAAAGGATAATATAATCCGTAACTTCATACCTCGTATATATAATTAACTAACATAACTAATCTTTGCTTAATAAAATATTTATTCAAAGTTAACGCAAGTTATACTTTCAAAAGTCAAAGACTAAATTTCAGTATTGACTTTTTTACCTCAGAATCATCAAACTTGACTCGGCCGTAAAACGTTCATTTTTAAGAGTTACAAGGCCCACCTTATATCAAAACAGACCTTAGGACATCCTTTATCATTATCAAAACCCTAAAATAGATTTCAAAAAATTCTCGATACGTCACGGTCAAGTCAAACTTTATGGTCAAATAAAGTCAACCCAAAGTCATACCAAATCACAGTTTTATCAAAATCTAACTATTCCAACATGTTTAACTAGCCTAAAAACATATATCAAAACTATCAAACACATGCTCATACTCAAAATACTTTCAAATCAATCTTTGCACTTGAATCATCTAGCAACAATCATATACATGTAATAACATCTAATTAAATCAACACATAAACATAAATAAGTGCTCACAAAGCTAGAACGAAAATTGATTTCGCTTCCCCCTTGGTTGAATCGTACGAACGCAAACACAAACCCCAAACTAAAACATTTTTCAATCAAACCAACTAGCAAGAACACTAATCTATCAACACTTAACACCCTTTTTAGCTCAAATCTTCAAGTAACCAACCAAATTTCTATTTTTCAAAATACTTGTTGCATGTAAGATTTTCTTAGTGGGAAATGTAGCTCTTGAATCAAGGATTAAGATGGTATAAATTGATTGTATTTCATATCAAAATAAAAGTGGTGGTGGTGGTTTCTTCCTTGTGGCCGGTTCGAACTAAGAGATGAGGGAGGAAGAGAGTGATTTTGCTAAAAGGAAAAATGGATGCATATTAGGCCCTATTTATAGAAAACAAGCTTAACCTTTTGGCAATTCTAGTCCTTTCTTTCTCAATCTCTTTTAAAACTAATACAAAGCATTATTTCTTTTAATAAAATCGACCAAAGACTCAGATAACACCACGTTTATAAATATTTTAAATTCGTCCCGCTAATTTACTTTAAAACTTTTGTTAAAATGTTAAACCTCATAAAACACGACCTTTAAACACGGCTTTTACAAAAAAAACTCGAGGAAACGTCTTAAAATACGAAAATAACATAATCACGCTCTCAGAGCAACGATATAAATTTTTCTGACGTTCTTAAAACTAATAGAAACTAAATCACGGATTAAAATTACCTTATCAAAGGAAATTTCTATCAAACCTCATATAGTATAAATGACTATAACTATTTACATAGCAAAATAATTGTCTTAGCTTGGAATAAACGTTGACTTGAAACTCGGGTTGTTACAATGGTAGTGTTATTGCTAAGAAAACCAATGTGATTTTAATTGCTGATCTAAAGAGACTTTGATGCTTGAGGAAGAGAGTCGATCCAAAATGCTTTTAAAACAAAGTGATCCAATGGTCTTAGAAATGAAAGTTAACATTAAACCAATTAATATTATTCGTATTGTACGGTCCAACAAAGGAGGAAACGAAATCGAGTTTTGTTATTGCTTTGTGAGTATTTTAGTTATGTTCTTGTGTCGATTAGTTTGATGTTATTGCAGGTATATGATTATTGCTAGATGTATCAAGTGCGGAAAATATTGAAAGCGGTTTTAGTATTGACTAAAGTTTGAATGGTTTTGGTATAAATTAATCGACTAGTTTAAGCGTATTTTGATAGGCGAGATTTATGTCGAAAATGTCTTTTCATGTGTTTTCGGTTCGACCGTGTTTGACCAGAAAGTTTGGACTTCAAAAATCGACACGTTAACAAGTCAAGAAATGATTTTAAAGTATTTATTTTTTGATGATGTTAAGTGAATAGTGTTCGCCCAACAGGCTCCTGTTCGCTATGTCTGGATCGTCACGTAACTCGTAATACCGAATGTTTTCTGACCAACGTCAAGTTTGTGGTAAATCTTCGGGTAAAAAGTCAACTACTTAACTTTGGACTGTTGAAAGTCCAAACTTACGTAAACTCTTGAATAAAGTCTATAATGAGCAAAGGGTTTATAATGTTAGTTAAATTGTAACGAAGTATGAAGTTCGGATTATATTATCCTTACTTTCGGTAACTTTCTAAAAATGAAAACTTTATGGAAAAATGTGGTAATATTGTTAAGTGCGTCAAGGTGAAATATTTTGCGTCGCACTTGGAGATTATAGTATATGATTGTATATACGTACAAATATATATAATTATAAATAATATATAAAAATATAGATATATTATATATATATACAAGTAAGCAATATATGATTTTAAACATACTTTTAGTCACTACCGCTATATATTAGTTATTATAAGTCGCGGTTAAAGGACGTGAATTATAACTTGCGCTTGATTGACTTGATAGATTGGAATCTTTTTGCTTAATGTGAGTTTCATAGCCTCACCATTTAAATTTTTAAGTGATTTTTAAACCGCGACGAGGGGGGTGCATGTTTGTTTTAATAGAATCAAACACATATGATTTTATGGTATGCAAGACCCTGATACGAGATTGTTTTCTGCATAAGTTGCTATTGTCGAATTCCCTTATTTCATGAACCGTAATTGCCTTAACGATGTGAACACTAATGCATAAAAAATAGATCTATATGGTTTGACAAAACCCTGTCTATGTATAATCCGAAAGGTGACAACCCTGTAACGGACATTTTTTTATAGAAAGTAGTAGGTATAAACAATAATTACCTTGTTTTGGGGCACAATAAACATATGAAAATTGCCATTTGTACCGTTAACGTTCGTAGTCAATGAGCTTAATGCGTGAAAAGAAAAGAATTTATATACATTGCATTTTCGTTGCTTTATTTTCCCAAGAACTAATTCATGTGTTCAGAAGAATATTGCTTAATAAATTTTAAAAAACTCTATAAAATTTCAACTCAACATTGTCTGTGACAGTTTTAAACATAAGTTTTTATCCCAGGTAACCAAGGGTAAAGGCAACAATGGCGTGGAGGTGTCGTACGTGTGATGGATTTGTGGAAAGACTACTTGTGTGTTCTGGTCTTTCAAAAACAATGTCTTAAGTTGTGTTAAAACAATGTCTTAAATTTGAAACAATTGTCTTTCAAATGTTGTAATAGACGGTGGTTGCGATTCTGTAGGGACCTAAACGCATTTTAACTCTGATTAATAATGGAACACATGTTTGTTAAACGTCTTATTTGGGTCATTTTCTATTATCTTGGTGAATGGTGCTATTTATTAACATCCAATTGCTAATTTCGTTGCGCAACCCAATGTACGTTGGGTGGGGTGTTACAGAGTGGTATCAATAGCCTAAGGTTATAGAGAACTAGGTCGAGTCTTTTTGAAAACCTAAACTATAAGGCTTCTACACGCATGCCGAGTGCTAAGATCGAAGCATTAAAAGAAAATCCCACTCTATCTTCTGATGATGTGACCAAGTCTCCCTCCACATCTCCTAACTTTTTCTTGGAGGAGACCAACACTTTTGATAATTCTTTGCCCGAATCTGAGATTTTCTGCTTTGATATGGAAGAAAAAAGTAGTGGCAATCCCACTTCTCATTCTGATTTATCTCTTCCAGATTATGAAGCATTCTATTGTGATAGTGAGCCCGATTCGGGGGATTTCACTATGGATGTGGTGGAGGATATTTTTGATAATCTAACAAGAGAACCAAGAGTTCATGTGCCTAATGTTTTACCCACCCATCCCACCCTTTATTTGGATTCGAACTTCACTCCTTCTGATGATTCCCTCGGATCCGATCTTGTAGTTTCTTTTCCTTCCAGAACTAGAAACAAGATTTTCGATCCAGGGATATTCATTGAAGTCCAATCCAAGAGATTTCTATCACCGAATGAATTTTCTATCTCATTCATCCGTGATCCTCTTTCTCCAGTGTTTGACACTTTGCTCCCATTTTCATCCGAAAATGAGGACAACGTTTTCAATCCTGGTATTCTTGCTTCTAATGAGGAGAAATCTCCTCATCTCTTATCTCATCGGGGCTTTAAAGCTTTCCAGCTCATTTCTGAAAGCCCGATGATGATTTCTGGAGGGGACATTCCTATCTTGGATGTTCCGTTTCTCCATTTCTATCCTCCTTGACCAACTCAAGTATGGGGGATCGAGTCAGGCTCAAGACTCGGTTAACAAAAATAAGCGCTTCGTGGGTGGCAACCCATGCTTATCCTAATATAATTATAATAGTAGTAATGAATAAGTGTGTTGTGAGGAGGCTCGCCTCTTCATTTCTCGTGTTTTGTGTATTCCAAGGATTTCCCCGGATATGAAGACTCTTCGGCTCGTGGTTTTGAGTATCTCGTTCACTTGAGCTTCGAATCCTTAGCATGATTATGGGAATCATATATCCTAAATCTTATCGACTAACCGTTTATCTTTGTGCATACATAATAAACGTCCTTAGATTTACGTAGAGAACCCTTCTACATAACATAGAGGACAATGTCCAGATTCTATATGGAGGGATCTATCGATTTGATTGTGCAGTGCAGTCAGTTTGTTTTCACTAATCCTGTTTTTTCCACCAAAAATTTAAAAAAGATTGTGATTTTTATATGCAAAAAATTAAAAAATTCCAAAATAAAAATAAGTGTTTTGTCAAAATGTATTACTTTCTGCTGGGTAGAATAAGAATAAATTTTGACTAGATCGAGCGAATTGACTCTAACTTGCTCCTTAACTATTAGACTAAGCAGTCACTTGGATCTTTTTAATTAAAGATTTTAAATTGCGAAGAACGAGAAATGATAGAGTTTGAATATAAGTTGGATGCTTAAGCAAGATTAGTTTGGAAATATTAAGAGGCTTCATAAGTAATTGTGGCTTTTTCTCGTCACGAAGCTTTTTGAAACACGAAAAGTGGTCGGTCACTTCCAAAGTCGTAACAAGTCATAGTCTCGTAGTAGTATAAGGAATAGATAGTAATCTAGTCCGGTCCCAAGGCCCATGGGTGGCCCAACACCAGCCCATGGCCGCCACGGTATAATTAAAAACCCCCACTCCTAGTCTTGGAGAGGTTGGATTGTTTTCATTTGTTAGTTTCACTTTTTATCCTTCCATATTTCCATAATACACATTCATACCATTCCATCCAAGTTTCTCTAACAATCCAACCCACATCTCACTTCTTGTTCTTGGTTGATTCATAAGATTATTTGTATTCTACAATTGGTATCAAGAGCCATGGAGTGGTGTGTTTAGATTTTTGTGTTTGATTAGTGTTCAAAACCTTTACAAAGATCAAATTAGTGTTAAAATTTTTTGGCTTAAAAACCTTAAAGTTTTCATTTTTATTGTTCCTACAGGGTTAGAATACTAGTTGTACAAAATTTTTTGCTAAAAATGGGTAAAAAAATCGTGTTTTTTTTTTTTTTGAGTTTTGAAAATTTGTGTTTCGTAAACTAAGATCGAAAACTAGAGATTCGAACAAGACATTCGAACTAGTGAATCGAACGAGATCATCGAACGAGCGGTCTTTAGTTTCGATCGAACGAGCGGTCTTTAGTTTCAATCGAACGAGCTACTTAAGTGTCGATCGAACGAGTGGTTCTTAGTTTTGATCGAACGAGCGGCTTCCAGTGTCAATCGAACGAGCTACTTAAGTGTCGATCGAACGAGTGGTTCTTAGTTTTGATCGAACGAGCGGTTCTTAGTTTTGATCGAACGAGCGTCTTCTAGTTTCAATCGAACTAGCCTATCGAACGAGAGGTTCGAACTAGTCGATCGAACGAACTGATCGAACTAGTGAAAAACAAAAATATAAATTCAAAATTAACAAACTCAATTTTAAATTATACGGTTATTTCTTTGACTTGTAAAATCCCGTGAAACAAACACTTGTCTTCCCGGTTTTGTCAAGAATCGTAAAATCCCGTGTAGTTTAATTCAAGACTCATCAATCACGTATCAAACACAATTTCTTTCTACCACCGAACGATCAAATTGTAATCTTTTGATATTACAATGACGTCTCTTGCTGATAAATCACTTCTCTCTGGAGGTGACAACAAACCACCGATGCTGGAAAAACACTTGTATGACTCATGGAAAAGCAGAATGGAACTTTATATGATGAATAGACCACATGGAAGAATGATACTTGCATCTGTTGAAAAAGGACCACTTGTTTGGCCTTCAATCACTGAGGATGGAGTAACAAGGCTAAAGGAATATGTTGAGCTAACTCCAGCTGAAGCCATTCAAGCAGATTGCGACATCAAAGCAATTAACATCATTCTCCAAGGCCTACCAACTGAAATCTATGCTTTAGTGAGTCAACATCGTGTAGCAAAGGATCTTTGGGAGAAAATTAAACTGTTGATGCAAGGAACATCATTAACCAAACAAGAACGTGAGTGCAAGCTGTATGATGAATTTGATAAGTTCACCTACAAGAAAGGAGAGACGTTGCATGAGTATTACTTGAGGTTCACTCTATTACTCAATGATATGAACATTTACAAGATGCCTTTGGAGCAGTTTCAAGTGAACACCAAGTTCTTAAACACTCTTCCTGATGAATGGAGCAAATTTGTCACTGATGTTAAACTGGTTAAAGATTTGCACACTACCAACGTTGATCAACTTCATGCTCATCTGCAACAACATGAACGACATGCAATTGAAGTTCGTTTAATGCATGAACGCAACCCTGATCCTCTTGCTTTAGTTGCATCTCATCAGTTAACTCAGCCAGCTTACCAATCTCATCTACACACTCATCCACAGTCTCTACTTCAACATCATGTTTCACCATATCAGCATTCACAGCTTGTTACACCTTATCAACATCAACAATTCTCAACCAATCAATCAACACCTCTTTCAATTTCTTATCCAACAAATGAGTATCAATCCACCGTACACCACAACGTTTATTCTCAACAACCATCAATCCCACAGTTGGAATATGCTCCCACAACCTATCAGCAGCAACAACCTGACTTTTCCCAATCAGACTCCAGTCTAGTTGTTCCAGTGTTCCAGAAGGGGGATGATCCGATTGACGCTCAGTCTAGGACATCCACCTAGTTCTCTATAAAACCTTGGCTCTGAATACCAATTGTCACACCCCGCCAAGCGGAATCGAAGCATGATTCAGATAGGCATCATCATAACACAAGGCGTCAAAAATAGAAAATTAAAAATGACTTTCAATAAACTTCAAGATCCAAAGCGTGTTATGACAACGCCCAAAACAAAAAAAACAGATAAATCATAGACTCCGCATGCAAGCCTATGGTCCAGCTAACTGTCTTCTTAACTCTTCACACATTTTGCTCACCTGAAAATGATGCTTAAAAACGTCAACATAATTGTTGGTGAGGAATGACAGGTTAAAGACTCACTTAGGACATAGCGATCAACAAAACAACATTTATGAACATATATGCTTGGCTATTCTATCACAAAATAAATTCACATATTAATCTGAGGTGGGATCGTGAACCCCTCCGTCCACAATATCTTCGCGCAAGCTTACCTACTTGACTAGCTCAAGTCCGTTTCGGGTCTCCACTATGGTCATGTCATCCTCACATATACATGCCTTACCACAATTCATATCACATAGTAATAGCACATAGCAATCATATAGTTCGACACTTAAAAACACATATCACAGTTCATAATTCAAAAATAGTTTTTGCATCATTTCCATCTATAATATAAGTAAAAAGTGGGGACTATATAACTCACCTGTACAAAGCAAATTCTAATTTCCTTCACTGTATCTTGACAAAGAATAAACAAAACAATACACTCATATGTTACAAGTCGATTAGGCCACACACCCAAGTTGATGTAACAATCACAACGATGGATACTCTATATCCTATCTTGATTCAACTCTTATATATACTCCTCATACTTGCTAACCTCAAATTACCTCACAAACTTTACTTCTCAACTTTCTGCTTTTTACTCAGTTTTTATAGTCACAAGATAACTATAAATAAAATACTTAAACACCTAATTGGTTCTTCTCCTCACATCTCATAGCTCCCCAATGAGTTGTGAGCTTCTATGATATTTGGATAAAAATAATAGTGAGTGTAACCATTTTATAAAAAATCAACATCACAGAGTGTCCAGAATTTGACCTGATTCGACCTTCAAAAATTTAGCTTGAGCAGACCCATTTAAACACTTAGGAAAATTTTACAAAAATTTTAGAAAATCATAAACATCATGAACTTGCAACAATTGCAAGCCCATTAATTAAAAAGACGTTTTCATATGGTTTTTGACCTCATAAACACAACTCAGAATCTGCCCCGAAAACTTAGTTTTGAAACGAATCTTGTTTGATTAATTTGACTAACTTCCACTCACTTTTAATTCCTGAAACCACTTGGGTTGGAAAGTAGACTCTCTGTAGTGAATTTTAGGCTCAAGAAAATCAATAAAAGCTATCCATATGACCGAGATATGGCTCTCGCTAGATGACCTAAAATTCTGCCCAGATTTCTATTCCGAATTTAGCATAATTAACCCTAATTAACTTACCCATAACCCTAATTATTAACCCTAAAACGATTTTTAATGATCAAAACCTCTTAATTACAGATTATTTACAATAACCTAATCTATCCTTAATGATTGTTATGTTAAATAAAATCAATTGAATTGAAAAAAGATTTAGAAAACATTACCTTAACTCTTGAAAATCAAAACCCTAAAATTTTTTGGGTTTCTCTTTGTTCTTTGTGTTGTTCGACCAGCCAATGAGAGAGGAGAGGAGAAAAAAGTGATTTTTGATTAATTTATGATTTGTATTAATAGGCTTAGGAAAAGATAATTACCAAAAACAAGTTGTAATCAAATTGAGATTCTTTCCTTTTTTTTTCTTCCCTTGTTCGGCCGATCCACACAACCACCCTTTTAATTATATTTTTATTTATTTATTTATTATACATTTACTTTAATTCTAAGTAAAAACCTTTAATTATTTTGCTAAACCTTGAATTTTCTAACTAGTTTTCAAACTAACCTTCGATTCTAACTATTTTTAAAAATAGAAAGTACTCTACAATCTATAAAATACTAAACTAATATATATAATATGAAATACATATACATAGTACGTACACATAATATTACGTACACGACATTTAAAACTACGTAAAGCTTTCAAATGATTTCATTTCCACAAGTACCATGATTCATCACTCATGTACTTCCATCTCATACACATATAAAACACATAAAACACATAATGACACACATAAACTGAATTATACAGGCTTTAACAAACCTGCTAAAATCTCATTTGTCACAAGAAGCATAAGGCTTAAGTCTCATCTCTTCTTGTTTCTACTTATTCTTAGGACACTCGTATGCACCAAATTTGTCACCCTTAACAACAGGGGCAACAGTTGGAGAGCAATTTTCCATGCTATATTTCTTAAGGATTTTGTCGATATAAGCCCTTTGGGACAAGCCTAATATCACACGAGACCTATCTCGGTATATTTCAATGCCAATTACATAAGAGGCTTCCTCGAGATTTTTCATTTTAAAATTTTCTCAAAGAAACCTTTTAGTCTCATACAACATATTTAAGTCATTACTTGCTAGAATAATTTCATCGACATATAATACATGTATGACAAATTTACTCCCACTTATGTTAAGGTATATACATTGATCCACTTCAATTTTCTTGAACTAAAATTTACTCATAACTTCATGAATTGCAGATGCCATTGTCGAGAAGCCTGCTTTAACCCATATATGGATTTCTTTAACTTGCAAACCATATGTTCTTTTCCTTCAACCATAAACCCTTTTGGTTGTGTCATATAGACATCTTCATGCAAGTCACCATTAAGCAATACAGTTTAAACATCCACTTGATGTAGCTCTAAATCATAATGAGCTACTAACGCCATGACTATTCTTAAGGAGTCATTTCTCGAAATGTGAGAAAAAGTCTCATTATAGTCAATCCCTTCCTTTTGAGTGTAGCCTTTAGCGACCAAACATGATTTATATATTTCGATGTTTCCTTTTGGGTCTAATTTGGTTTTATAGACCCAATTACAACTAACGGGTTTTACACCATTTGGTAATTCTGTAAGTTCCCAAACATCATTAATTTGCATTGATTTCAACTCATCATTCATGGCTTCAA
>BQNB010105838.1:0-20734 GCA_026074375.1 Tanacetum coccineum | reverse complement strand
ATTAAACATCAATATCTCATACTTTTTTGCATTTTTAGTAAAAAGATACGCTAGTAAGAGCAATGCTTAAATCCAAACTCATAATAATTTGCACGCGTGAAGATATTTTTACAAAAATTAAATAATCGTCTTTTAAATATCAATATCTTATAATTTTGCACTTCTAATATAAAAAATACACAAGTAAGATCAAATCTTCTATCCTTGCTCAAAATTTGCACATGTGAAGATATATTTTTACAATTTTAGTACAAAAATAGGCTAGTAAGATCAAAGCTTCAATATTTGCTCATAATTTGCACGAGTGAATATATGTTTACAAAATTTAAATAATCGTCTTGTAAACATCAATCTCTCATATTTTTGCACTTCTAGTATAAAAATACGCTAGTAAGAGCAATGCTTTAATCCTTGCTCATAATTTACACGCGTGAAAACATTTTTATAAAACTTAAATAATTGTCTATTAATATCAATATCTTATAATTTTGCACTTCTAGTATAGAAAATACACTAGTGAGATAAAATCTTAAATCTTTGCTCATAATGTGCACATGTGAAGATAAATTCTTTCAAAACTTAAATAATCGTCTATTAAACATCAATGTCTCCTATTTTTGCACTTCTAGTTTAAAAATACGCTAGTAAGATCAAAGTATCTATCCTTACTCATAATTTTCACACACGAAGATAGTCTTACAAAACTCAATAATCGTCTATCAAAAATCAATCTCTTATTTTTGTACTTCCAGTAAAAAATACGCCAGTAAGATCAAAAGTTTAATCTTTGCTCATAATTTGTTAGCCTTAAAATATGGTGACATATCAGAATTATATTAGTTTTCATTAGGCAAGAACTACAGGGACTAGAACTGTTAAGTTAGTATAGTGTCCCTTGTCTTGACCTATATATACCCCCTCCATACTTCCATGGAGGGGTGAGGATTCATTTTGTAAAAAGAGTGTGTGTTCTTGTTTCTCTCTCTAGACACACACCTCTTCCCATCTTTTTCCTTTCTCTCTAATAATATGGCTAAACATTTGTTCAATCCTCCCCGACCTCCGGATCTTTCTTGTTAGCTAGTGATTTCTTATTATAACAATTGGTATCAAGAGCTAACCGGGGGTGTATTGTATTCATGCGTGTTATGTTAGTTTCTTTGTTGTGGTGATTTTTTTCTTAAGCTTATTCTTGGCTTATTCGTATTCGGCATTTTTTTAAATCTTTCTACTTAGTTTCCTTTTTTAAATAGAATTTTTTTTACTCACAAACGTTTTTAAAGTTTTTTTTTGTTTCATATAATATTGTTGTTGGAATTAAGGAAACACATCTTTGTCTTGTGTCTCTTCAAATCAAACAATATTTTTTTGTTGTTTCTCCACGTCTTTTGTTTTTGTTTCGGTGAAGACAAATACAAGATCGAGTTCAACCTTCGCAGCCGAACGAGTTTAACCTTGTGACACAACCGATCTAGTATCATCGAACTAGTAGTATCTTCATCAACCGAACAAGTAACAAGCTAAAAGGAACCGAACGAGTTCAACTGTGAGCACCGAACTAATCAACCGAACTAGTTATTCACCTTGAGAACCGAACTAGTTCAAATCTCATGTGCATCGAAATAGTGCACCGATCTAAACAACCAAACTAGTTGAAACCTTTGCCCCGATCTAGTTTCAACCAAGAAGACCCGATCTAAACCTAACCGAGTCAACTCGGTAATTACCGAGTTGACCCGGGTCAACTCTGAGTGAGTCAGTCCACAACGAGTCATGGTCAACTGAAATGAAAGCAAAACATAACACAGACTCAACTAAACCAAACCGAGTCAACTCGGTATTTACCGAGTTGACTCGATCAAACTCAACGAGTCAAACCACTACAGATATAAAGAAAAGATTAATACTCAATTGACTCGATTCAACAACAACAATTACAACAGCCATCATCATTTCAAATACAAATCCACATCAAATCCGACTCGATCTACCTACCTCTTCGTCACAATAACCATCTCCATCTCCGACATCAATCTAACCCACATCAATAACAACATAATCCCATCGTCACAACTTGTAACGTAATAAATAAATTGATCTCAGAATGTTTTCGTGATGCATAGCAATATTGATGACCTTAAAGATCTATCACACGAAACAATTTCATCATAGATCGATTGACACAAGCACCTACCCGAGACCTTAATTTCAAGATCTTGAAGACCATCTCTTGATTGAATGTAAACTAAATAACAGAAGGGTATGGTGATTATGGATTCGAACCATGATGATTAATACATGAGTAGATTTGAATCATGTTTGAGATGTAATAGAAGAAGCAGATATGGATACATCGACTGTTTTAGAAATGTTGGGGGCGGAAGAAAGTGGAAATGAGTTTAGGGTTAACTATGATTAAGGTTTGGATCTGTGAGAAGTATTAGTAATAAGGAGAGAGGCGATTGAGATAAATTAGGGTTGTATGGGATTTGTGGGCTGATTATTAAAATTGTTGATGGGTCGTATAAGGTTTAGTGCTAGCTGGGTCTCCACAACATAATGGGCCGATTTATTTCATGTGTTGTGCTGGTGAAAGTTTGGAAGACCCGACTAGAACACAAAATAAATGGGCTAGTTATAGGATGGTGTTGGGCTAGTAATATTATATATAACTAGTGGGCTGAGATATTTTGGGCTGATGTTATTTGATTAGTACGGGTACGATGAGTGTGCCGGGCACTAAAATGCAATCATGACAAAGTTAAGCTAGACAATGTTTATTCGTTGACGACAATTAAAAATAACATTTGTCCTAGTTTAACAACATTCACGAACAACAACACAACAAACACGATACATAACACTAAAAACGATCCGAATAAGATTCACTAAAACGTCAAAATGGCTAAAGATTCAGACTACGATGACAAGTGATCACGAAGTTGATTTGGTATCCCTTATTTGAGCTTGAAGTTGGGTTTCACGAAGGCGTCTACTTATTTCATCATCGAGACTTCCTTCTATTTGCTACCCCTTTTCTTCAAACCCAATCTATCGATTGATGACTTGCTTGAACGTACAACGGTTATGATTGAGACTTGAATTATCTAGTTACCAGCAGTCAGGGGTGGTTGGTTGCAGACCTGGATAACTATCACTTAAAGGAGTTACATTGTAGTACTCAGTGTCACACGCAGAAGACGATGTGGATAATTTCAAGAGGTGTTGTACTTCTTATACTTTTCTGGTTGGGTATAGAGTACTTATAGATTTAATCTTGCACCGTTCTTCAATCAACAACAGTGCAAGCTTAAGTAACAAATTTGGGGGATTTTACTTCATTTTCAAGTTTGGTATATCGGGTTTACTTCACCAAGTGATCACAACAATAGCCGACAGAATACGAGGTTGGTAAGTTAGCCAGAGAGTTTCAAGGTTGAGATGTAATCAGTAATTCTCACGGGATTCCAAGACAATGGTACTTCACAGTCTAAGTATAATTTTCAAAGTTCTTCAACGACATTCATATACAAGACCTTGATTATACCAAGTTTTCTTGATTCTTGCTTCATTTCCTCTACGGTTTCTGAAGACAAGAGGGTAATGCTTTGTTTGGATTTCAAGATTTGTGCTTAAGACAAGAACTTCTCGAGTATATGGACGTACACGACAATGATGCTTCCGAGAGTTCGCAACCATCATGGGGGAAAATGTGTACATCCGGGACTTAGTTGACTTTGATGTTACCATGTCAACTTCCAGGGAGAAGTAGTGTATACTACTTTACTTAGTATGGTTTATGAAGTATTCTGCATACGTGAGAAGAATAATTATTGCTGATTTCTCGCATGTACCCCCGAACGAATATTCACCAAGCCCTAATGACAAGAAGTAGTAGTATATGGTGTGGTTTGACTTCTACAAATTTCCGCTGTGTACGTCAATGACAAGTAGAAGATTGTTCAAGCTGCATCAAAGTTTCAGAATCTGCTCAAGATAGGGATGTTGGTTTGGGGGGAAGCTGATTCAGAAACTTTGCCAAAAAGGAGTCTATGAAGAAAGCTTTTTTAGACATGCTGCATGGATTGGGGGGAAGTTAATCCAGTTCATGCATACTACAATGGTTCCAGAACAAGTAAAGACAATGAAGATCCAAGCTGGAATACAAGTTTCAAGACTAGGAGAACTTCGAAGACATCTTCAGCTTTGGAAGTGCTTTGGAAGACTTTATTTGTGTTGTAATTGTACTTGATAGGAACACTGTAAGTAATTCCGTATGTCCACATATTAGGGGAAGATTGTTAGCCTTAAAATATGGTGACATATCGGAATTACATTAGTTGTCATTAGGCAAGAACTACAGGGACTAGAACTGTTAAGTTAATATAGTGTCCCTTGTCTTGACCCATATATACCCCCTCCATACTTCCATGGAGGGGTGAGGATTCATTTTTGTAAAAAGAGTGTGTGTTCTTGTTTCTCTCTCTAGACACACACCTCTTCCCATCTTTTTTTTCTTTTTGTTCGAGAAAAGATGAGGATACTTGCTCTTGAAGTAATCTTCTCTTTCCCATGTAAATTCTGGACCTCGTCGCGAATTCCATCGAACCTTAACTATGGGAATCCGGCTTAGCTTGAGTTGTTTCACTTCATGATCCATAATCTCAACCAGTTCCTCTATAAAGTGCAACTTGTCATCGAGTTGAATTTCTTCAAGTGGGATAATCAGATTCTCATCCGCCAAACACTTCTTGAGATTAGAAACATGGAATGTGTTATGAATTCCACAGAGTTCATCGGGTAATTCCAACTTATATGCCACTGGACCAATTCTTTCAATAATCTTGAATGGCTCCACATACCATGGACTCAACTTACCACGTTTACCAAAATAAATCACGCCTTTCCAAGGCGATACCTTTAACATTACCATGTCTCCCACACTAAACTCCATCGGTTTACGTCTAACATCCGCATAACTCTTTTGACAGCTACGAGCAGTTAGTAGGCGATTCTTGATTTGTACAATCTTTTCCGTTGTTTCTCGAACTAATTCTGGTCCTGTCAGTTGACTATCACCAACTTCACTCTAACAAATAGGTGATCTACATTTACGTCTGTAGAGTGCTTCGAATGGCGCAGCCTTAATGCTCGCATGGTAACTATTATTATAGGAAAACTCGACTAGAGGAAATGTCGATCCCAACTGCTACCAAAGTCAATTACACATGCTCGCAACATATCTTCCAAAGTCTGGATCGTTCTTTCACTCTATCCATCTGTCTCCAAGTGGTAAGCCGTGCTTATATTTACATCGGTACCCAAGGCCTTTTGAAGTGATCTCCAAAATCCTGATGCAAAACGGCTATCTCGATCTGATATTATTGACACAGGCACTCCATTCCTACATACGATTTCCTTTAAGTATAATTGGGTTAATTTTTCCATACTATCGGTCTTCTTCATCGGTAGAAAGTGAGCCGACTTAGTTAACCGATCTACGATAACCCAGATCGAGTCATGACCATTTGGGGTCCTCGGGAGACCCGTAATGAAATCCATGGTTATTTTCTCCTATTTCCACTTAGGGATTTCAGGTTGTTGGAACGAACCAGATGGTTTCTGGTGTTCTACCTTTACCTTGGCGCACATCAAGCACTTACTAACGTATGTGGCAATCTCAGCTTTCATATTCAGCCACCAATAAAGTTTCTTCAAGTCTTGATACATCTTATCAAACCCTGGGTGAATCGAATATTTAGACTTGTGCGATTCGTGCACGATCAATTCTCTTAGTCCTCCATACAACGGCAGCCATACCTGCTTATCAAGGTATAGAATCCCATCAGAGCGAATTTTGAATATTGGCTTAATTAGTCTTCCTAGTTTCTCCGCCTCCACATTCTCTTTCTTTATTGCTTCTGTTTGAGCATTAAGTATTCTTTGTGGTAAGTCAATGTGAACCGTCATAACTAATGCTCTAACCCTCAATGGTTTTTCCCTTTCTTTCCGGCTCAGCGCATCGGCCACTACGTTGGCCTTACCGGGTTGATATCGTATCTTGCAATCTTTAATCGCTCAAGAGTTTGATCATGACGTTGCCTCTTTCTTATGTTTCTTTTTGATCGAGAATGTATTGTAGGCTTTTATGATCCGTGTAACAACTCACTCTTCTTGTACCCATATAAATAAATAAATTGCTCTACAAAGTCGAAGTGCAAAAAACTACCCACCAATTATAGTCTATGTGTCATATAGTTTTCCTCATGCATCTTTAATTGCCAAGAAGCATACGCAATAACCTTTTCTCGTTTGCATTTAGAAACTGCTTCTAGCCTTTCTGTATGCATACAATATACAACAAAGTCTTCAGTTCCGTCGGGCAACGCTAGAATAGGCGCACTAAATAGTTTCTTCTTTAACATTTGAAATGCTTCCTCTTCTTCTTCGCCCCATTCATATTTCTTGTTTTTCTGGGTTAGCTTGGTAAGAGGCTTAGCAATCAAAGAGAAACCTTCAATGAATCTCCGATAATACCCAGCCAATCCTAAGAATTGTCTCACCTCGGTTGGCATTGATGGTGCAACCTAATTTTTAATAGCTTCAATCTTTGCGGGGTCAACATGAACGCCTTTACTATTCATCACATGACCGAGGAATTTCACATAATCTAGCCAAAAGTTACATTTAGAAAACTTGGCGTACAACTTTTCCTCTTTGAGTAGATGTAAGATAATCTTCAGATGTTCTTCGTGCCCTTCCTTGTTCTTGGAGTAGATAAGTATGTCGTCAATAAATACGAATACGAATTTATCAAGATAAGGCATACATACGCGATTAATAAACTAAGTCCTTAAATACTGTCGGTGTCAAACCGAATGGGCATCACCTAGAACTTGTAATGACCGTATCGAGTCCGAAATGCAGTGATCGGAATATCTTCCTCTCGAATACGAAGCTGATGATACCTAGATTGTAGATCGATTTTGGAGTACATACTTGAACCTTAGAGTTGGTCGAATAAGTCATCAATCCTTAGGAGAGGATAACGGTTCTTAATTTGTCAGCTTGTTGAGTTCACGGTAATCTATACACATACGGAATGTTCCATCTTTCTTTTTCATGAATAATACCGGAGCTCCCTAGGGTGAAGAGCTTGGGCGTATGAAACCTTTCTCCGATAACTCTTGCAGTTGTTTCGACAACTCCTTCATTTCTAATAGGGCTAAACGATACGATGCTCGGGCAACAGGTGTGGCTTCAGACACCAGATTAATTTTGAATTCCACTTGACGATGGGGTGAAAGCTCTGGCAAGTTATCAGGAAAAACTTCAGGAAAGTCACGAATTACCGACACATCTTCCAGATGTCTCTCTGTCGGTTCTTTCCCCGTTACTTAGGCCAAGAATAACTGATATCCCCTTTCTATGTATTTCCTTGCTTTAATATAGGATATCACCCTTAATCATGATGCGCCTCGATCACCCTTAACTGCTAGTGTCTTATTTTTATAGGGTGCGTGCACTTCCTTCTTACCACATACAATAACCACATCACACTTTACTAACCAATCCATCCCGACTATCACATCAAATGAACCAAGTTTGATTGGCATTAGGTCAATCTCGAATAGATGGTCAACTAAGTTCAGAACACAACCTCTTAAAACGGTATTCGTACTAGCAATTTTTCCGTTAGCGAGTTCGACCTCATAACTGGTATTTAGTTTAACTAGCTTAATATCTATCAAATGGCTAAAGCTAATGTTCACAAAGCTCATATCAGAACCTGAATCAAACAGTACGCTAGCATAACGATTGTTAACCAGGAACATACCGGTGACAACATTTGGTCCTTGAGCTTTGTCGGCATCTTTGATCGCGTAGGCACGACCCGTAGCATTCCCTTCCTTCTGGTTGTTTTGTTTTGGGCATTGGTCTCGGAAGTGATTCCTGTCTCCACATTCAAAACAAGCTCGAATTGATTGAGTGTGTGCATCGGCTGCCACTCCTTTTCCCCTACAGTCACTGTCTTTATGTCTGATTTTTCCACACTTATTACATTTTGCCAGGCAGTTTCCGAAGTGATGGACTCTACAACGATTACACTTTGGGGCTGGTCCTCCTTGATCAATCTCATTATTCCGGGCACCGGTCATGGCTCTCGCATTGCCTTGTCTTTGGTGATTTGGTTGATATTGACGGTTGTTGTCTCGCCAATCGCCTCGATTGTTATTCCTTTGATTGCGTTGATTGTTCCGATTGCCACCACTATTACCTTCAGGTTGAAAACTTTCCCACTTTTGCTTCTTCGCCTCGGCCTCTCTATCCATCTTAGACTTGCGTTTCTGTTTCATTAGTTTGTGAGCCATCCTAATAGTTCTACTTAAAGTAGTAGGGGAGGATGAAGTCACTTCCCCTTGGATATTATCAAATAACCCTCGTATGTATGCCTCCACTTTCTTTTTCTTCTATCATTAGATTATGCCAGGGTGGAATGGGTTGAGGGATGATTGATAGTGACAGGATGGTTAAGGTTTGTGAGAGGATTATTAACCCTATGGTTAATTAGTGTGGTGATGAGGGGTTATTGAACTAGGGTTCATTGGTGTTCTTGAGTTGTTCGTGTGTGAGTGAGTGAGTTTAATCTATTTTGGGGGAAATAAGGTGCACAGTAACTGTAAAAGGGGTTATAAGTGTAGCCGGGTTGGTCGGGTTAGGGTATGGGTAGGATCGGGTTGAATTGGGTTAGGGGTTTTGATATGATTGGTTGAAAAGGGGATCCATGGGTAGTTTGACCCGGTCATTTGACCCGCGCCCTTTTGGTACTATGAGGTAATTACATATCCGGTCCTTGTGTTTGGCAAGCACAATTCTCTTAGTTATAAACAAACTATCATGAATTGCAAAATCAGCCCTTGAGTGTTTAAAACAATGGAGCTGGGCTTTGGTTGACTGTGGTTTAGCTGCAGTTGACTGTAGAAGGCTGAGGCATGATCTCTCTGGCTTCGGCTTTGATTTCTTTAGCTTCTTGATCACTCATCCGTTCTCGTGTTCGTTTTTGACTGATTTCTTGCAATATTTGACATATCCATACCTGCACACAATAAACTCAGATACAAGCACATTTTTGCCATTTTTGATCCGTTTTGGGTTGAATTGGGCCTTTTTAAGCATAAATAGATATGTGTATTCTACACTTATCAATAATCAATAATAGTCCAAATATGAATGATAATATTCATTTTATATATGAATTACATTTTTATGTAAATAAATAAATAATTTTTTAATGCTTCACGAATAAGCATGGCAATCAATATATATATTTTAATATATCTCACTAAAATTTCACGCAGCAGAACCAATAATTTGGGTGTTAAGTCATAGCACAATCACATAAGAATATAAAGAACGACTCGAAAAGAGACGTTATAAAACATTAGTTTCATTCTTGAAATCAGAGTACAAAGTTGTCCACAAGATCGTCACCATAAAATAACATAAGTTTTAAAAGACATCAACATAAAGCTTTTGAAGAATGAAACAAAGACAAGTTTATAAAAACTTTTACGAAATACTCCTCGTCCATGCCAAGTCATCATCCTTGATACCTGAGATAAAACATGCTAAAAAGTCAACAAAAATGTTGAGTGAATTCATAGAGTTTATATGAATAAAAGTTAAAACACAAGCTTATTAGTGATTTAATGATGAACTTGTTGATCATACAAGCCATTTCAAGAATATTGCATTAAGCTCGCGACACCGATCCCATAGACCAAATATAGATCATTTTAGATCCTTCAATAATAATAATAATGCCCCCAGGTTAGGTATCTTGTCATATACCTACTAAAAATCTAGAATATAATATGTCTGAACATTGGGGTTCCAAAAATGGACGCGTCCCCAAACACCGAACCGGGTTGTCAAGCCCATAGATCTATTAATTGTAACAGCGGCTACCCATCATAGGTAGTTAACGGTTCACGATTGGGGTCTTTTGACAATAGGTACTTAATGCAATCAAGGTATATATTCGGGTCCAGCATACATGGAAAACAACTTGTGTTCAATTTGATAAAGTAGCATGTATCTCCCTCGCGGGGTTTAAGAAAACATTTAAAGTTATAAAGGCGAGGCTATGAACTCACCGTAATAGCAAATAGATCAGAAGTAAGACGAGCCTTCGGACGAGCGAGAAATACTTCTAAGCACCACCTAGAAGACGTGACGCGATTTAGTACGATAAATAAATCGATACGTAAAAATAAATCGTGTTCATGAATGTGAGTCTAAAATAAGCATGGCATCCATTATGTCCTTTTCTCAAAAATCATTTTTACTCTAAATATGATTTCTAATCTGACCTTATAGGTAATAAAACATCTACTAAGTTTCGACCTTTAATTCTTATTTACCAATGTGTACCCATACGTTTTTAGATTTCAAGACTAGACGTAAAATTTCAAATTCTGAATTTAACCCGACTTCATGGACCCATAACTCTTAATCCGTAAATGATATAAGTATGAGGATTTCACTCCTGGAAATCCCTTTGAGTCTAGTTTTCAAAATATAAGGCCCATCCTCTAAAAGTTTCAGAACCATAGTGAAAGACTAACTTTACCTTGACCCCTCTCCAAATCAGATTATTTCCTGAATTTTAAACCTTTACGGAAACGGCCATAAATCCCAATCTATGATAGAAATTAAAGTGAGGCCAAATGGAGGTGTTAGATTTATGTGTCTACTACAGGGATCAACTTTTTATTTCAACATTTTAGTGTAAAAATATAAACTTATACTTATTTTCCAAACAGTTGTCCAGATTCGACTAGTTTCGGTAAATCGGCCATATCTCACTCATCCGGAGAAGATACGGCTCCATCCAACTCACCACATAATCTACAAATGTTTATCTACCTAAAATATGAATTTTCCAGTAGGCCACAAGCTAAAAATAATTCGTACTAAGACCAACAATCTGCTGACTTAAAACAGTCCCTAAAATACCACTTTATCAACACTCATTCTCATTGATTTTTGACCACACCGAAATTGCATGGCAATGCTATACCACTTGTCAATCTCTAATAAATAAAAAATGCATATTTTACAGTAGGTAATCAAATCAAAATATAACTTTTATAAGAGAAATTCAAGAAAACAAAATAGAGCCTTACAATAACAAAAGTGACCACAATAATCAACACCACCTCTACACCTTAGTTCTCCAAGTTTTGACCCAACAATACCAATATAAGTAACCAAAATCTAAGCAATATCTCAGCCTTCACACTTAATTTTTACCCAAATCAATACCCCTTTATAACCTAGATCAACTTTTGAGAGACTTCCAACAAGGTTCACCAAAAACCACCAACAACACCAAGCTCAATGATCACTAATCTATACCTAGAACATCATCTCCATGACATGCATAACCCCTTTAATATAACATTTCAAAACAGCCCCTAAACATTACAAACATAAGGTTCTATGATCTTCAAAGATAGCTTAGAATATGAGTAACAAAATGGTGCAAGAATAACAAGAGATTGAAGTAGAAATTTTTTGTGATGGTGGTTTATTAAGGGTGAAGGTGTACGGCATATAGAGAGAGCAAGAGAGGGTTTTTTGGGGGGGGGGGGGGGGGGGTATGAGTTTTTTTTATCAAGTGAAATGAGAGAAATTGTTAAGAAAAGGTTTTATATAATTGGTACATGCATTACTAGAACTTAAGCAAGACAAGTGTCTTGCTTTTTCTTCTCCTTATGCCACGCCACAAGGGAGGTGATTTGGTGGTTAAGTAAGTTTGTATAATTAGTAATTTTAGTGTTTAGGGTATAAATTTTAAGATATGTATGTAGTATTGAGGCTAACGGTTATTAACGTAAAATATATCAAAAGTTAAGGCGGAACCACGAAGTAAAAACGAACAAGATAAAAATAGTTCTACATTAAACGGAATACTTTTCTAAAAATTTAAATTACATAGGGTTTAAGACGGATAATAATTCTAAGCATGGCTCGTAAATAATTAAAACGATGATTTTTAATAAAAACGACTAAAATTAATAAAAAGTAAAATTTTAAAATTTAGAAAATAAATTAGAGTTCGGAATAAATAGTGACCTTAAATACGGGGTTTTACAATTAATGTCATCAACTAGGCTTTCTCTACTTAGAGATAGAGATGGTACGTGTTGAGTTTGGTTGTCACTTTGAGGTGGAGCTTGAGTGTGAGTAACATGTGAATTGATAGGTGAGATGGGAAATGAAGGATGTGAGACAACTTGTGGTGATGTGAGAGTGTCCTTGATGTAAGGATTTGTTAATGCTTGATTGGGGTGATTGTTTTCTTGAGATGGTTCATGATGAGGAGTGAGTGGTTTTGGCATTGGTGTAGGTGAATTTACATTTTGCTCATTGGATGTGTTACAAGGGTTTAGTTTCTTTCCTCCCAAATTGATTACACACTTATTATGGCTGACCCTTGATGGTTTTGGATATGGGTTTTTAGGAATTCATTGTTGAGGATGATTGTGAGATGATGGTTGAAAGTAATTATATGGATGAAAGGTTAAATTAGGAAGAAAAATTATTAAATGATCAAATCCAAGAAATGTTTGTGAATTTAGGGAAACAGTAGCTAAGTCTAGAGGGTATTTGGTCAAAAAGGGATGAAAATATTGTTTTACCCGTGACTGTCTAGGTCGTATCCCCTTAATAAGGTTGTCCCCTTCAAGAAAAAGGGGAATGCTTCCCCTTGTATGAAAAAGGGGCAGGCTTGCTGCTATTTCTCATATTTCCTAAAAATTGATTTTTCTTAAAATTTTGTGTGATGGTTTCTATTTTGGTGGTTAATTGCAGCAAGTCCATCCTTTTAATGGCAATTAATATTTTTAGCACATACAATAAAGCATTCAACATCTAACATATATATGACAAGTTGTAGGATAAAACTATTTCACATAATTTTGGCATATAATCATATATGAATTGAAGACCAAAAGAGTGAAGAGCATATAAAATAGTAACTAGATATAATGCACAGAGAATTTTTTTCTTGACAAAAGGGTTAAGTTAAAAATAAACCAAACTTTTGTGCAAATACTAGTGTGTGCCTAAGTGCGACAAATATGGAGTAGCGATAATTTCAACACTAAGACATGTAAAACCTAAGAAATAATCTAATGCTCCTTGATTTAATTTTGTTGAACCAAGATTGTCGAAAATATATATTAGATTATATACTTTTGACAACAAGTAAGAGTGTTAGGAATACAAAATTCCTATGAAAGTGTAGGTCGCTTCCATAGATAACAGTCATTAGCTCGTTAGGTAATTTTTGGAAACTTACATAGTTAGTTAGCAAAGGCCCATGGATAAACCCATGCAAGCCCAAGCCCACTCTTCAATTGTAAGTATATTAACACCTCTCCATTCCTTGGAGAGGTGGTTGGTTGCTCATTTTCACACAATTCAATATGTGTTCTCTTTCTCTCTCTAAGTGTTCATCCAACCCTTTCTCTCACTAAAACAACTTGCCTCCTCTTTCCATGTATGTTATATGATTATTCTTCGATTGGTATCAAGAGCCATGGAGTGGTGTGTTTAGTTTTTGTGTTTTTTTTTGTTCGTGTGTTTTTGCAAAAATTTCGTCCTTTCTTTATTTTTTCTTTGTTTTCGAAGCAAGAGTGTACACTAAAAGATCATTTACCTTGGTAAATCTGATCTAGTATCTTTATGATATAGGTGTACAAGCTTAGAATCAAGAAAAACATCATTTTTTGTTACATATTGTGTTCGAAAATTTTATAAAGAGCAAAATCTTGATTTTAAATTTTTCGGCTTAAAAACCTTAAAGTTTTCATTTTTCTTGTTCCTATAGGTTTAGTAACACTAGTTGTACAAGAATTTTTGCAAAACAACCATAAAAAAGGTGTCTTTTTTGTGTTTTAAAATTTTTAAGTCTCGTGTCTGTTGGAGTCGAACAACTCAAGTCGAACAACTCAAGTCGAACAACTCAAGTCGAACAACTCAAGTCGAACAACCTGAGTCGAACAACTCAAGTCGAACAACTCAAGTCGAACAACTCGAGTCGAACAACTCAAGTCGAACAACTCACTTTAGTTGAAACCGAACAACCCGACGTTAGTTGAAACCGAACAACCCGACGTTAGTTGAAACCGAACAACCCAACTTTAGTTGAAACCGAACAACCCGACGTTAGTTGAAACTGAACAACCCGACTTTAGTTGAAACCGAACAACTCGACATTAGTTGAAATCGAACAACCCGACGTTAGTTGAAACCGAACAACCCGACTGTAGTTGAAACCGAACAACTCTACTTAGTTTCAAACGAACAACTCAATTTTTTTTCAAAATTATACGGTTTATTTCGTTGACTTGTAAAATCCCGTGAAACATTTATTTGTTTTTCCCGGTTTTGTCAAGAATTGTAAAATCCCGTGTAGTTTCGTGAATTAAAACACTTAAAAGACAACTTAATTAAACACAATTTCTTTCTACCACCGTCCGATCAACCAAGTAATCTTTTAACATACAAATTTCTCAATGACGACTCTTGCTGATAAGTCACTTCTCTCGGGTGGTGACAATAAACCACCGATGCTTGAAAAACACTTGTATGACTCGTAGAAAAGCATAATGAAACTTTATATGATGAATAGACCTCATGGTAGAATGATTCTTGCT
Source organism: Tanacetum coccineum (assembly GCA_026074375.1). Lineage (NCBI taxonomy): Eukaryota > Viridiplantae > Streptophyta > Magnoliopsida > Asterales > Asteraceae > Tanacetum > Tanacetum coccineum. Next base: position 6,005 of record BQNB010105838.1, on the reverse strand, counting down.
TCGGTTGAAAAAGGTCCACTTGTTTGGCCAACAATTACAGTGGATGGTGTAACCAGACCAAAGGAATATACTGAATTAACTCCCACAGAAACCATTCAAGCTGATTGTGACATCAAAGCAATAAACATCATTCTACAAGGCCTTCCAACTGAAATTTATGCTCTTGTCAGTCAACATCGTGTAGCCAAGGATATTTGGGAGAAAATCAGACTGCTCATGCAAGGAACGTCGTTAACAAAGCAAGAACGAGAGTGTAAGTTGTACGATGAATTTGATAAGTTTACATACAATAAAGGAGAGTCGTTACACGAGTACTACTTGAGATTCACTCTGCTACTCAATGATATGAATATTTACAAGATGCTACTGGAGCAATATCAAGTCAATACCAAGTTTGTGAACACTCTCCCTGGTGAATGGAGCAAATTCGTTACTGATGTTAAGTTGGTCAAAGATTTGCATACTACTAATGTTGATCAGATTCATGCTCACTTGGAACAACATGAACGACATGCAAATGAAGTTTGATTGATGCATGAACGTAGCTCTGATCCTCTTGCTTTAGTTGCATCTCTCCAAATGACACAGTCTCCTTATCAATCTCCACAGCACTCTACCAGAACTCGCAACATTCAACAATTTTGCTCGCCCACCTCATCAATCTTCACAGTATAGATCACCTTTTGAATCCCATCATTACTCAATCAATCAATCACCAATACCTCATTCAATCACTATCCACCCCCTCCCCAACAATTATCAAACTTAGTCCACCAAACGTTTTCGCCTCCATCATCAACCGTTTCTCCAATTGAATACTCTCCCACAGTCAACCAACAATCTGAATTTTCCCAATAGACTCCGTCTGACGATACAGTTTTTTCAAGCAAGACGGTGGAGAACCGAATTGATGCCATCAATTATGTCATTGTCATTCTGACTGCTGTATTCCACTTCCCATGTATCCTACTACCAATAACCAGCTGAGGAACTCGTCAAACCCAAGGCAACAAGCCACCATTAATGATGGAAGAGTAACCGTACAACCAGTACAGGGGAGACAAATTTCTTATGTTGTGGGTACTACAAGAACTTTCACTCCAGGAGCAAGTGGGAGTAACTCGGGGAAACAGAGGATTGTTACGTGTTACAACTGCAAAGGGGAAGGACACATGTCCAAACAATGCACTAAACCAAGAAGGAAATGGGATGACTCATGGTTTAAAGAAAAAGTGTTGTTGGTTCAAGCTCAAGCAAGTGGACAAATTTTACATGAGGAGGAACTTTCATTTTTGGTAGATCCAGGCATTCCAGAAGCTCAAGCCACACAGATGGTCATTACTCACAATGCTGCTTATCAAGCTGATGATTTGGATGCATATGACTCTGATTGTGATGAACTCAACACAGCCAAATATCTCTCATGTCGGAATTTATCTCATTATGGTTCAGATGCTCTTGCTGAGGTACACAATCATGATAATGTGAATAATAATATGATTAATCAAGCTGTGCAGGTGATGCCGTCTTCTGAACAGTCGAATGTTGTGAATCATTCAGAGACTGAAATAACCAGTGATAGCAATATCATTCCTTATTCTCAGTATGTGATCGAATCACAACAGGCAGCTGTTCAGAATTCTAACTCTTCTGCACAACAAGATGCACTGATATTATCTGTGATTGAACAACTGAAAACCCAAGTTGCTAATTGTACCAAGATAAATCTAGAAAATAAAAGTGTCAATGATACTTTAACTGCTGAGCTTGAAAGATATAAGGAACAGGTTAAAGTGTTGAACGAAGGACAAAATGTTGCGTTAACATGTAATGACAACATTTCAGATTCATGTGCACAGTCTGTAGAGATTGATCGTCTTAAACAAACTCTTTCTGAACATTTAAAAGAAAAAGAATCTTTAATGCAAACAGTTTCTCTTCTCAAAGATGATTTTAAGAAAGAAGAATCTAGGAACATAGATAGAGAGATTGCTTTAGAAAAGAGGATTAAACAGTTAGATAATATTGTTTTTAAAAGAGATCAATCTGCACAAACTGTTCACATGTTGACGAAACCTTAGTTTTTCTATGATCATACCACTAAACAAGCTCTAGGTTTTCAAAATCCTTTCTATCTGAAGAAAGCTCAGCAGTTGGAACCAAAGCTATATGTTGGTGATATTATTGAGAAAACAAATCCCATTGTGATTCCTGACTCTGAAGAGACCTTAATGCTTGCTGAAGAGAGTCGTTCAAAAATGCTTTTAAAACAAAAAGATCCTATGATGTTAGAAAAGAAAGTTAACACTACCCCAGTAGATTATGCTGCTCTTAACCAACTGTATAAAGATTTTGAAACACGATTTGTTCCGCAAACTGAATTATCTGCTGAACAAGCCTTTTGGTCTCAGAATTCGGTGAATTCTCCAGAACCCATTCTTTCTAGTAGACCCACCGTAGTTGAGGTTCCAAAAGAACTTCCTAAAGTCAGCATGGTGAATACAAGTTTGAAGAAACTTAAACACCATCTTGCTGGTTTTGACGTGGTTGTCAAAGAAAGAACCACACCCACAGCTATCACTGAGGGTTCGTGGGGGTTCGAACATACAAAAGCTTGTTTTAGGGATGAAATAATTCCATTTGTAAAAGCTCTGAAGGACTTGTTTAACAACCTCAATCAAATTTGGTTGATGAAATTAGACGTCCAAAATGACTTTTATCAAATGTACATGCTGTGGGAACACCATTCGTTTAGAATCCAAAACATTTGAAGTTAAAATGAATCAAGTTTTGAACGAAAACGAACGACTCTTGGAACAAGTATTGAGCAAAGATATTGTGAACATAATTGTGAATTCGTCTGTGAATAATCCTTCTGTGAATGTGCCCTGAATGTGGAAAAGTGTCCTCCAACTTGAGACTGAGCTTAAACGATTTCAATGAAAAAGAGATTTATGATAAGCTGTCTAAAAGTTCACCCCTCTTGAAAATCATTGCATCTCTTTATAAAGTTGATTCCTCAACTTAATCAAGAATTATTCAAAGGGATAATTCAATTTCAAATCAAAGTGCACAAGTTTTGATCAATTGTTTGAATTAAATGAAATAGAAGGCTCGGTCCCAAGAGACAGATAACGTCATTAAGAAAGTTAAAAGAGAAGAATTAATGCTGCTAGAGTGGGAAATACAAATGAGATAAGATTATACCGGAATTAGAAGAGATTGAAACAATTAACATTGAATGGATCAAAAGGGTGTCAAAGCTTATTGTTGAGAATGAGCTTTTGAAACACACCTATAAGCAACTTTATGACTCAATTAAACCAGCACATATTCGATCAAAAGAACAATATGATGATTTAATTAATCAAGTCAATCTAAAGTCTGCGGAAATTTCTGATTAAAAATGCGTTGTCTTGCAGGAAAAAGTTTAGTAAATTACAGCTACTCAAAGAAGGATATTTAATGAAACTTTATAGGAAAAGCTCTAGTAGGTTAATGACGTTACATCAAAACACCCTAGGGACAGAAATGATTAAGATTGATTTAAACAATAACCCTAAAATTGTTGAATAAACAGACAGCTCACTCTGCCTATATTAAGCACACTCAGGAAGAAGCTACCATTCTTAGGGATCTAGTTGAACATGTTCAATCAAAATATCCACTAGATCAATCCCTAGAATCTGCATGTAGGTATGCTAAACTAGTTCAAGAGTTGCTTACAAATATCAGTAAAACCTGCCCTAGTGTCAACAATACTGATAAAAAAATTAGTGGCTGTGACACCAAAAAACAATGTAGGATCCCTTTGCTTAATGGATCTAAACCTTTAGCTTGTAAAGGGTTTGTTGCCTTAGATAAATCTAAAGTAACAATGATGAAACAATGATTAACCACTATTGATTACGCGGAATTTAATCAACAATGTAAAGAAGAACACAATCAAAACACTTTTATATTGAACTTTGAATCTGCCTAGGTTACAGATTACAAACTATGATTACTATTTGATCTCTATGATCTTGTGTAGAACTATATCTACTAACTATGCCTAGGGATCCTTTTATAGACTAAGGAAACCCTAATGGGCTTTACAAAACGCGTATAAAGATAATGCATATCCTTTCCTAAGATATCTCATGCATATCTTTAACTCTAACTAATTTCTGCGTAAGCAGACTTAACTATTACATAAACAGTATTAACTATTTAATACTGCCAGTACTAACTATGATACTATCTACCTTACTAACTAATATACTACAGAAACTAACTACAATACTAAACAAATTAAGTCGGTAATAAAATTCCTAACAATCCTCCCCTAAACTTGAACTTCACTTGTTAACTTTAAGTTTCTTCAGTTGTCTTCAGTTTGGGCTTTTGAGAATTGTATCCAAGCATGTCTTTAATTCCTTAGCTTCTCTTGAATGATGATCTATTTGATGTTCTTTTAAAAACTAGATCATACTTTGTCTTTTAGTCTATGTCTTCTCTTCACAACTACATAACAACATCCAACTAAGTTGGCTTTGTAGTTTTTGGCAAACTACCAGCCATCAACGGATTTGTTAAGTCTTTACCATGAGCCGTTTGCTATGGATTAATCAATGCTTTATTGTAGTAACAAGGTGCATTGATAACCTTATAGTTTTTAGCAAACTATCAGCTATCAACGAATTTGAGATCTCTTTACCAGTAGACGTTTGCTCTGGAGTAGCCAATGCTTTAGTGCAATACTATGGTGCATTGATTACCATACAGTTTTTGGTAAACTGTCAACCATAAACAGATTTGAGAAGTCCTTTACAAAGCCTTCTTGCTTTGACTAGCCATCCTTATGCCGTATTAAGCATGGTGAACTGATAACCATTTGTTTGTGTTGGTGTTAGCCAACATACCCAACCCTCCACTATTCCATATTAGTTCACATTTTCAAACATACCTACTTCAGACTGATAACTTTATTACTTTCTAATCCCAGCTTGCTTCTCAATCATCTTTAAAAGTTTATAACAAACTTCATTCATTTTTCTATCTAGAAGCTTCATTTTCAACATCACTTGGCAAGCATCTTTTGACAATGGATATTTTTTATCCGCTAACAAATATATAGTGCATGCCTCCAAAAGTAAACGAATGTACTTCACATTTATCATAATACTACCTTCAACTAACCAACTGATGTGAAGTGGTAAACTCCAAATAGCATCTTCATTGAGAGGTGGATCAAACATAGTCCTGAGGTCACTCCAAAGCACTCTGTCATAAGCATCTTCAGGCCTGTTTGTCCCATACTTCTGCATTACCAACCTGTACAACCCTATAAGATCCTCTCTTGTGAAGTCCTTAACCATAGCTCCAAAACTCATGTAGACTGTATCAGCTCCATTTGCTCTCATTATCTGATAAATACTTCTTTGACCTTGCTGAAATATCTTCTAATTTACCACAATATTAGATTTTGTAGCCAAAGGAGTAGGATTCATAGCTTTCACTGATTCCTCTTTATCAGTCTCTGAATCTCCTTGTGCATTCTTGTCAACACTTATACCTTTCCTAGCCTTTTGCTTCTTTCTTTTTCCTGTTCTTTTTACCGGCTCTTCTTCCTTTACTTTAGCAACTTTTTCTCCTATAGCTGGAACATCTTTATCATCAATCTTTTGTTTCTTTGAAGTTTTTATCTGAAACTCTTCTCTATATTTTTTCAATTTTGCATTTGTAGATTCAAAATCCATAGGAACAAAGGTGTCAATCCGCTGAACTAACTTATCAAACTCTTCTTTAATTTCTTCTAAACTCAACTTCTTTAACTGAGAAAGCTTCCAAGTTCCTTGATTCTTCAGATAGTTTGACATGTAGATTCTCAACTGTGACTAAGTCATGGGTTTATTTCTCTTTGCCTTAGCTCTTTCCTCTGCTAGAAGTACTTTCTACACTTTACAAACTTTATAAGTGTAACCTCTCCTCAGTTGTAGCTACAGATTTAACATTCCAATGCT
>BQNB010105837.1:0-23520 GCA_026074375.1 Tanacetum coccineum | reverse complement strand
ACAATGTATTTTTGGTATGTTTTTAGTTATTTAGGTCCGCTTAATATAGAAAATGGTATGTGTATTTAAACATATATCACTAGTCAACCCGATAGTCAAACCATAAGTCAACAAAATGTTATGTAAATGGTTTTAGAAAATACCATGTATCACAACTAGGAAAGAATAAAACTAAGGGACTAAGGTTGCCAAGTGACAAATGTGCTAATAAGTTATTGTGGCCAAATAAGAACGAAATGGACTTAAGGGACCTAAATGGCCAAAAGGCCAAAGAAGTAACTAAAAAATGTCTGGATAATTCCCAAACTTATCATTTATTCCAGAAAGGTGTTGGTGTTTTGTCTGTGTCGACCCAACAACAAGAAAAAGGAGGGAAGAACAAGACTTGGTGATTTAGGATGAAAGATTGGAGGTCCTAATTATAAGAATAAGATTAGTGATGATCTCTACACAAGTAAGTAACTATATTCTCTTTGAATTAGTGAATTAAGAAGTTAAGGCTTATGAAGTAAATTGGGAGTTTTAGGTAATTAATATTCTAAAGCAAGAATTAAGATATCTATTAACAAGGGTTAAGGTTAATTAAAGATTAAATATAAGGAAATTGGGTTTTACATCATATGATCAAGATATGATCATATAATGATTAAGGATGGATATTAGGTAAGTTATAGGTTGTATAAACCCATGTTGTGATACCTCTTTAATGTATTTTTGTATGTGTAATTATGATTTATGAAGGCTAGCATTAAATAAGATGGGAGGATTAAAGATGAGGGTGATAACACTTATGTTTTTCTTAGCTTGGATGCAAGGTAAGTAAACTGGTTTTAATATGAGATTATGTTGATTGTGTCATATATGTGTTATGTGAAAGTTGATAATAAAGGTTTAGGAAACTTTGACTTATAATGAATTGATTAAGGGATAATTAGGTGCTTGTTCAGCAAAACTAGCTAAGTTTGTAGTTTAGCTAATCGAGATTAATTTAAGGTATGTAAGGACTTTATGTGTGTTGAATTGTAATTGGATTATGTGTTATGTATAGATGAATGTAAAGTATGGCGTGATGAATTAAGTTGAATGTGAATGATACTTATGTGATTCATGAAATATAACATCATGTTATAGTCGTTTACTTACTAAGCGTAATGCTTACGGTGTAGATGTTTAATGTTTTGTAGGTTCAAGGGAAGAAGGTAAAGCAATTGGTAATGGTTAAGATTTGGAAGCAAAGGATAGAAGCGTGTAGCTTGTACATTAGGAGCTTAGTAGTTGTATACCCAGCTCAAATCAAGGTTGAACCCCTAAAGTGTCTTAAAACCTTTCTAAATGTCTTGTTAATAAGTTTATGTTCAGGTCCTAATGATGGAATAATGGTTATGTATGTCATTGAAATGTTTTAAGTGAAATGGGTCAATAATGTTATGTAAACAGGTTGTAACATGGTGTTTGGTAAACCCCATGAGTTTATATGTTTTGGGTCATTTAGATTATAAATGTTGATGAAAATGATGTAATATGTTGTGTTAATGAATTCTAGAAGTTTTTGTAAAGTATCGAGTCCTGAAAGTCGAGTTTTGGGTAAAAAGGGCAAGTCGGGTGTAGTAGTGTAAGCCTGACGGCTTTAGCTGGCGGCTGGAAGGCTTTGGACAGTGGCTAAAGGCCTCTGAAGGGCTTTAGCCAGCAGCCAAGATCCTCGGCCGGCGGCTAAAGTACATCAGAAGGTTTTTCGGTTTTTGTCAATTTTGTTTTTGCCGTAAAATGCAAACCGTAAGGAGTTAGAACGAGTTCCTTATATCGTTGGAAAGTTTATGAAGTCTACTTTATGATAATGAAACTTTCAAGAGTCTAATTGTAATGTATTTTAAAAAGTATATTAAGGAATGACACAAGGTCATTCCTGGTCAAGCATTTCCACAAAATTTTTGATTTTGGGTCAAATTTTAAGTCTTGGAAAGAGGCGTGATAACGGCCAAATTATACATGTTTTATATGGAGTTATTTGTATATATTTTATCATTTCTCATGAACTTTTGATACTTAATAGCTTAAAATTGCTTGTAGGTTCACTAGAAGACATCCCGAGGTTAGATACATCAAAGCCAAATACTTACACGTTAAAGAACACATCATTTAAGAGAAGATCATCAATCAAGCACAAATTCCAAATGTGCGCCGCACTTGTCATTTGTGTGCCACACTTATCTTCAAGTCAAAGACAGTCAACATTGCATTAACTCAACAAGTACGTCGCACATTCTTTTGTGTGCGCCACACTTCCCATATGATATGAAGCATTTATGAAGACTTTAGTGCTACTGCATTTACACCCTAAGTACGCCGCACTTATTCTCTTATGTGCCGCACTTACTCAATAAACATATAATGCTAGTGCATTTAATCACCAAGTGTGTCGTACAAACTTTTGTGTGCGCTGCACTTTCACCCAAAATTAGCCTATAAATAGAGGACGGATTTTCACTTTTAAATCATTCTTATCATTCCAAAAATCATATCCCTTACACACATACTCCAATCCTCTTATCTATCATCCATATAAACACCAAAAACACTACTTCCTTTGAAGAATAAAGATCTAACGATCAAGAAGGAAGACGGTCATCAACTTAGTTATTGAAATAATAGAAGTCTATGTTAAATCTACTTTTGTTATGAACACCTTAGCCATGAGAGGCTAAATATCTCATGACTACTCGGTGATGTTATGATAATGAATAAGCATTTGGTATGATCATGATCTCTTTAATCTAAAGCTTATGTTGAAATCCTATTATATCTTATCTTGTCCATCTTTGCTTATCAACTTAAATTATATAATCATTTCGGTATAGGTCGAGAGACCCGTTATGATTTATGTGATTTTAAAGATTTGTCTATGATCTTTATCGTTTGTGCTGAGAAATCGACTTTCGTAGATTTGTCTATGATCTTTATCGTTATAATTTATGTGATTTTAAAGATTTGTCTAAGAGAAGTAGGTTTCTACTATAAGATGCCTAAACTTAGACCACTCGTAGATACGTTGCCGTAAGTTTAAGTAACGAAGAATGCGAATGCCTTAGTTATAAGGTAGTTAAGTGCTTGCGGAAAATAGAATGATAATGTATGGACATATAATGAAAATATAATGTGATATATGTTATTTTTACATAGACATAAGGATTTATGAATGTGGCTAAGAATGTGAAGCACTAATTGGAAAAGTTTTAAGTATAGAGTGTATATGTTTATATAATGTTAAAATCTAATGGTAGGATTATATATATAATATATATATATATATAATATATATATATATATATATATATAAGTAAGATGTATATGATGATATGAGTTTAAGAAATGCTTGAGCTAAGATAAATGCATAGGATTGAATTTTAATAAGTAATGACGGGAGTATGTAAGTACAAGCTAAGTAATGTGAAAATGTTTGAATTATGAAAAAGTTGCCTAAGTAAATTTTTTATGAATTGAAGGAAAGTGCTTATATGAATTAGCAATAAAGGATTAAAGTATGATAAGTCATGTAATGAAGAAAACATAATAATGTATAACATGATGGTATGATATGATTATGTACGAAACATATGCAAGTAATAAATAATAATGAATGCAATCTTATTCATAGATGAAGGAGAGGTATGATAAGTAAAATGAATAGACGAGTATACTTTAAGTTAAACCAAATGAATGAATGGTAAAGAATGATTAGAATCATGTAAATGAATGAAAGGAATGTACTGAAGAATAAAGTAAAGTAAGTAAGCATATTCTAAGCATAACATATGTAAGGTCTATGTGCGAAAAGTTAAGCAAACTAGAATGATGCTTTAGTATAGAAAATTGAATAAGTTGTCAACTTGGGGTTGACAAGAGAACTATGAATGAAATGTGAAAACATATACGTATATGTAATACATGAGAATGACAAGTATCATTCGGATTTTGTGAAAAATAAAGAAATATGGATAAAGGGTGAGATAGAATTGCGTAATGCAATAAAAATGGAAATGAAAAAGTATATGATTAGAAAAGTTCGTAAATGACGAAAAGGGGTAAGGAATGATAAATTCAAATTTAGCTTGGATTCAATGATTAATGTAATGGTATCCTTTGGGATAGCCTAATGTGATGGTATCCTTCGAGATAGCCTAATGTGATGGTATCCTTTAGGATAGCCTAATAATGTTAATGATACCCCAAGGGTATGGATAATGGGGGAATCCCTACGGGGAAAGAGCCAAGTTTCTTTCAGGAAAAGTTAATGAGATTGGATCCAAGGCTACAAAAGATTATATTAAAAATGAATGAGTAATTGATATGTGACTAATGGAAAGTAATGAAAACATAAGAATGTATGTGTGTTATGTCGGAAGTGTATAAGTAGGATGATTCATAGTCTCCTTATTTAAATAGATTGGGATGCCTCTTCATTATATAAGAAATTGTGAATCATCGAACCACAAGTTTATACTTCCTTATTTGCATTGATTGGGACGCTTCTCAATGTAAATACAGAAGTGTAGATAAGTGGGCTTATGTGTTCTCAGCATAGCACAAGAGGAATTAAGGAAGTAGAAAATGAAAGTCTAAGATTAGTTAGACGTCGTAGAAAATAAGATAGGCGAAATAAGAATTTTGAGTGTGGCCTTTAGTAGAGACATTAGAGAGAAAGATAAGTTTAAGACGTTAAGAATATAGGACTAAGAATGAAAATTGAATTGATGTTATAATATGCCTTATGGCATATTTTAAATGTAAGTAATGGGTATGGTGGTCGCTAAATTATATCAGCACCCTTATGAAAAATAAGAAAGTATTAGCTAAAGTTAAAATTATGAAGTCAAAAGTGTTGAGTATTCTAAGTGACTTACGGTCCTTGATGAAAATTAACTAAAAAGAAGGAACGAAAGCAAGGTATTAAAATAGAAACGATAAAAAATAAATGTAAGATGGTTACGGTAAGTAAGAAAGTATAAGCTAATGTTAACTTTCATCAAGTCAATGTAATGTAATTTCGTGTGTGACATGTGGTTCTTGATGAAATGTTAGAAAAGAAATAAATGGAAACGTAATGATATAGAGAAAAAGGTACTAAAATGAAGGAATTAGGAATAGTAAAATGCCACCTAATTGAGGTATGTCATTAGAAAGAATGTAAGTATGATAGGAAGGAACAAGAAGTAAAATGGGATAAGGATAATTAAAGGTATAATAGCATGCTAAAGTTGCAAAACCATGTAGGTTGATGCAACTAGTTAAGTGTGTGCTTGTGAACGCTAAGATGTAATATGAGATCAATGTGATTAAGTTTTGGTTAAGAAAAGACAAAGAGATTTCAGAGACGAAATCTAAATAAAGAGGATAGATTTGTAACACCCCAAAACCGGCTTTTAAGTATTTATTCACGATAATGCCATAAGATGAGTTTGACTATGACATTTTTAAGTTGGAAGACGTTATGTGATTGGCTAGTAAACCGGATAGTCAAACCATAAGTCAACTTAATGTTATATAAATAGCTTTAGAAGATACCATGTGTCACAACTAGGAAAGAATAAAACTAAGGGACTAAGGTTCCCAAGTGATAAATATGCTAATAAGTTATTGTGGCCAAATAAGAAAGAAATGGACTTAAGGGACCTAAATGGCCAAAAGGCCAAAGAAGTACCTAACAAACGTCTGGATAATTCCCAGACATCTCATTTATTCCAAAAAGGTGTTGGTGTTCTGTCTGTGTCAACCCAACAACAAGAAAAAGGAGGGAAGAACAAGACTTGGTGATTTAGGATGAAAGATTGGAGGTCGTAATTATAAGAATAAAATTAGTGATGATCCTTACACAAGTAAGTAACTATATTCTCTTTGAATTAGTGAATTAAGAAGTTGAGGCTTATGAAGTAAATTAGGAGTTTTAGGTAATTAATATTCTAAAGCAAGAATTAAGATATCTATTAACAAGGGTTAGTGTTAATCAAAGATTAAGTATAAGGAAATTGGGTTTTACATCATATGATCAAGACATGATCATATGATGATTAATGATGGATATTGGGTAAGTTATGGGTTGTATAAACCCATGTTGTGATACCTCTTTAATGTATTTTTGTATGTGTAATTATGATTTATGAAGGCTAGCATTGGATAAGATAGGAGGATTGAAGATGATGGTGATAATGCTTATGTTTTTCTTAGCTTAGATGCAAGGTAACTAAACCGGTTTTAATATGAGATTATGTTTATTGTATCATATATGTGTTATGTGGAAGTTGATAATAAAATTTTAGGAAGCTTTGACTTATGATGATTGGATTAAGGGCTAATTAGGTGCTAGTTCGACAAAACTAGCCAAGTTTGTGGTTTAGCTAATCAGGATCAATTTAAGGTATGTAAGGACTTTATGTGTGTTGTGTTGATCCCTTTTGAATAGATATTACTTAGCTTGTTAAAGCTTAGTTGTGTTGGATAGATCCAAAACAACTATAGTAGAAACTAAGATTAAGAATATCACAAACTATACGGAAACTAGTTTGCAATACTAAGAAGAACAATAAAACAGTAAACAAACTTTTACTAAACTTTCAGCCTCAATATGAAATGATCACTCGGAATAGTGATAGGGTTACAAAATAACCTTGAAGCTACAAATATCAAAGATGTACTCCTAACATTATGCTTTAGGACCTCCTTTTATACACCAAGGAGTCCTACAAGACTTACAATACTTTCCTAACTTACCATGATCTTTTCTATAAACAAACGTAATCTCCAAAACAAATAAGTTATACATATCTTCTTTACAAATAACTAATACTTATCTTTGTAAGTATTCTTGTTCTCCAATCAATCTTTGATCTCATCTCTGTTAGCATAATCCTTCTAGTAGTAGTAATCACTCAGCAGTTGTAACTAAGCAGTAGTAACTCTAAGAATCATCTTGAAGTCTTTTAATCCCAGCAATCCTCCCCTAAACTTGATGTTCATCTTCTAAATCTTTAAGTTTCTTTATTAAAAGTCTTCATCACTATCAGGAGGATGTATTCAAACACTTCATTGACCATTTTCCTACTTTTCCAACACACCTGTATCAAACATCAGGTTGTCATCATTCATCTCTTGAGTCTCATCTACCAGAGTCACTTCTGTATCAGCATCAAGATCATTAATTTTCCTCCCATGTTTGGATGCATCCTCCTGAGCACCTAAACTAACATCACTAGAGAATTCTACCCTGCTAGCTGAACCAACCTTCCTTAATCTCTTGAACCCTGGTGTTCTTGACTTCCTTCTCTTTTCCAAACTCTTTACTCTTCTTTTCAAGCTTTCAATCTCCAAAGCTTGATTAGATTTTCTAGTCTCCAGAGCAAGAACTCTTGATTGTAATTGAGTACAAAGATCCATCAATTCAGTATGTTGCATTCTATCCTCACCACTTTGAGGTGGATCACAAGAAGGGGTAGCTACATGCTCCTCATTGATAGCCTCATCAGGGATAGGCTCTGTAGGACCACTGTCCTTCCTCTGTTTCCTTCTTGACTTTTTCTTTTGAGGTTTAGATGAAGATGGTTGAGTATGAATGGGTGTGGAATGAGAATCAGTAGGAGCAGCTGAATCTTCACCTATGTCTTCAGTAGCTTGAACCATCATTGTTTCAAATAGATAGGTGAGCTTTCCAGAAAAACCCTTTCCTGGTCTCTTCATGTTAGCAAACACCTTCTTGGTGTGGGAAGGTATAACATAAATTCCTTTATGTCTGGACATTCCCTCAACTTGTTTGTCCAGGAAGACTTGCACAAACCTTGGATACATAAGAAATTTTACCCCACCCTCCAAGTTCTTCACCATATTGTCAAAAATGTACTTGGAGAAGTTGAAATTTTTGTTTGTGGCAAGACATATGATAGCAGATGCCATAGTGCTACTAAATTCATTCCAGGATGTAGTCTTAGCACTAAGGCATTGCAGTATGGTATGGATAAGAAATTTCCATTGGGATGAAAAATAAGCTTTATAGAATGTAAGCTTTTGAGTAAGATTTTCATACCCCATTCTTTCCAATTCTGCAAAAATGGTAGCAGTAGGTAGACAATATGTTCCTTCAACATCATCCAACTTAAGATCACTCCTTATACTCGTCTCAGTGATAATTACCTTCTTTTTGTCTACTAGGGCTTGAATCTGTTGTTCGCCATTAACTGTCTTAACCTTAGCAAATGTTCAGAACTGTTCAATACAGGTAGTATAAATGGTGGGATTAACTGTTAACGCATATTGGACAGAACTTGCATTCAAAAAATCAATAATTCCTTCAAACCCATTACTTTCTTCGGGTTTCTCCAAAAATGCAACCAAATTATGAGTTTCAGCAAACTTTAGGGTTTAGGTTTTGATGATTAAAGATGAAATTGAGATAGGGTTTATGATTAAAGAGAATAACAAAGTGTAAAATCGAATGAATGAGTGATTGAAACCCTTAATCAAAGTATTTATGAAATCACCCTCAACATCATTAACTTGAACTGGCAGCATTAAGTTAAGCCTAACAGTATTAACTAACACAGCAGTAGGAAGTTATGCCTGGCAGCATTAACTTATGCCTAACAGCAGTAAGTGTATGCCTAGCAGCATAGACTAATACGGGCAGCAGTAAATTAAGCCTAATAGCATTAACTTAAGCTTAGCAGCATTAAGTTTAAGCTGAGCAGCATTAACTTTAAGGCACTAATATTAACCCTAATTTCTTTCTAAAAAGCATGTCCATCATCAATTTTGATTCTCACAAGCTCTCTTTCTGTTTTTAATCTCACTATATCTCTCATTTCTTTTCTTTTTCCTCGCCAATTCACTACTATCTTTTTTATATCGCAGAACTCTTTTTCTATTTTTAAGCTCAACTATTCTATCATTCTTGTTCTCACTATATTCTCTCTTTATCGTTTTTATTATCAAGAATCCTTTCAAATAATTTTGTACAAAGTTCCATCAATTTCTTTAGTTCCATGCTGTCCTCCCCACCTTCTAAGTGTGTTAACTCTGAAGAGGTGGGATCATTGGACTATTTAGATGCAGCCTCAACCTAGTTTTTAAGCATCTACTCCCCCAATATGGTAACTTGGAACACTGGGAACCATCTACCTGAATACTGTTCCTAAGGAAAATAGCATTTAATGTGCTGCCATTGATTGGGTCATATTTTGTTACCAACTATCCTGCTCTGCTTTCTAAGCTTGTAAGAAGATTAGTGGCAGCCCTTTACAATTCACCAGTGTCCCACTTCCCACCTCCTTTATAGACAGTCTTTTCTTCATCAACGTGAATTTAAGGGGGTTACTTAACTGAGATATCTCAGTGGTCCTTTTGGCTTTCCTAGGTTTTTTGAGTCTTTTTGGGTTAAGATTGTGATAGAACAATGATTGGTTCAAGATTAGATAGTGATACAGTTGTGGATGTGTGTTGGGGTTCAGTGGGATTTCCTGACCCTTCACACCACTTCTGCTTAACCTGATACAATTCCTCCATGTCTCATTAATCTTAATTAACATCACCTCAAACCAATACTTCTAAGATTAAGTAATCAAATGCTAGCCTATTTAGAAAGTTAAACCTGATAAACATTAAATTGCCTTTATGAGAGGATCTGCCAAACTATTGTAGTATGGGGAGATATATGATTTGATCACTTAAATCACAACTTCACATCTTATAAGAATCTTAATGATCAATGATGCCTTATTTCAATGTGCTTGGATTTAGAATGAAAAACTGGATTCTTTACAATGCACTTGTGCTTTCATTATCAATGTGAATAGTGTTCATGAAGTGAATCCCATACATCAAAGTATTTGATTTATGGATTCCATAAAACCTACCCATAGCAATTAGCAGCAGCAACCATACTTTGCTTTTGTAGTAGAGTTTGCATATAGTCTGCTTTCTGTTCATTGCTAGGAAATTAAACCTTTTGCAAGAAATTAACATACCTCCTGTTGTGGGTTTTTCCTGTCAGGCTAGGCTCTAGCATAATACTATCAGTAAAAAGCTTCCAGTATATGGTGTATCCCTTAGGATACAAAAGCCCCAACTTTAGCTTGACACTTTTCAAGTATTTAAAGTTCCTCTTTACAGCATGAAAGTTGTGGAGACTTTAGGAGTTATCATTGGAACCTTTGCACATGCACAAACATACAAACATTATTAATCAAGCTAGAAGTTGTCAAAATACATCATTGCATCCAATCATTTGATCTGTATATGTATTCTATCCACATCCTCAGCTTCTTCATCATTGAGCAATGCCTTGTTTGTCATCTATTGGAGTGCTTGCTATCTTTAAAGTGAACAACATATTCTAAACTTCTGCCAATATCCACAACTAACCGAAGCCACTACCGTGTCGTGGCTGATGAGATTAACATCATCTTTTTGGCATGAATCTTGCAACCCTAAGAGAAAAGTGAGCTCACCCATAAAAGTCATCGGTGAACTTCTTTATGCATCATCTGCTCAATACTCAACACATACAAACTTTTAAACTCTGTACATAAAGACTTCTTAGTAGACCCAAAGATGATGTCATCTACATACACCTACACTAACAGGATATCACCTTTGTCCTTCTTCATAAACAAAGTCTTATCAATGATCCCTCTTCTAAATCTATTTTCTAATAAGTAGGTAGACAAAGTCTCATGCCAGGCTTTAGGAGCTTTATGGAGACCATATAAGGCCCTTTCTACCTTGTAAACCTTGTCAGGAAACTATAGATCTTCAAAACCAGGAGGTTGGCACACATACACCTCCTCTTTAATAGTACCATATAAAAAGGCACTCTTCACATCCATCTGGTACACAATGAACCCCATAAATGATGCATAGGCCAAAAATAACCTCATTGCTTCTATCCTAGCAACAGGAGCAAAAACCTCATCATAATCAATTCCTTCTTCTTGGGTGTAACCTTGTGCAACTAGTCTTGCCTTAGTTCTAACTACTATATCTCTCTCATCTTTCTTGTTTCTATAGACCTATTTTGTTCCAATGGCATGCTTGCCTTTGGGTAAATCAACCAATCTCCAAACCTTCTGCAAACTAAACTGTAGCAACTCATCTTGCATTGCCTCTATCCAGATTGGATCTGTCAAAGCTTGTGTCACCTTCTTGGGTTTTATTTGTGAGAGAAAACATGCAAATAAGCAGTTTTGATAATCTTTGTGATTTGTTCTCCTTTACTTTTTGATGTAACTGACCATAGCATGTTCTTTAGAAATCTTGGTCATCCTCCTTATTTGAGTAGCTGAATTTATGTCTCTTATGATCTGGTCTTTAGGATGATCCTTGTGTATTCTGGTTGTAGAAATAGGACTGACATTCATGGTTGTTTCCAAGTTGTTAAGGTCAGCCTCTACACCCTCATCTTCATCATCATATGCACCACTAAAGATACCAGTATTTAGAAGATCAGTAGTATCCTCCAAATCAGGCATAAGAGGATCAGTTGGAAGATCAACATTGTCAAAACATTGCCCAGCAACACCAACAGATGGACTAACAGTAGAAACTCTGTTAGTGCTGTTAGCATAACCTTCCTTTTTTTGAACAAGCTAATTATCTAATTCAGCTCTAAAATCTTGTACATTTTGGTCATATTTTTAATTTGAAGCTCATCCTTCCGTCTCATGACCATTTATTTCACCCTCATTTACTGGTTCTTCATTAGTCTTTTTACCAACATCATCAGCAACTGCATCCTTTGAGCTCTGTGGACTATCATAAAGTAATGGTAGAAGAATATATTGTTGAGTAGGTATTGCATCAACATTATCCTTGATACCTGCATTCCTATTAGTTTGATTCCCTGTAGTAACTGGATCATAATTCATAGAGTTTGTTAGTAAATCAATATCAAAGAGCCAATCTGGTCCACTCCCTGCAACATTGGATTTGTTTTGAAGAAAGGTTATGTGTCAGGTGTCTCCCCTACATTCTCAGTTTTCTTGTGTTAAATTAACCCTAAAAGCCTGCTATTTTATAGAGTAATACCAACCAAGAACCCCCATCAGCCTTCCCATCAAATTTGCCTAGGGGGTCTAAGGTATTAAGAATGGTCACATGACACCCAAAATGGTCTCAAAAGCTTATACTAGGTGAGTATACCATGTAATAGTTTATAAGTGTCCTTATTAGGAGGCTTGGTCCACTAAAACCCTATTTTGGAACATAACAAGCAGTATTAACTGCTTCAACCCAAAATGTAGTAGGTAAGAGTGAATCTGCTAGCATAGTCCTAGCTGCCTCTATTAGTGTCCTATTCTCTCTTTTAGCAACTCTATTTTGTTATGGAGTTTGGCAACACTAAATTCCCTCTTAATCCCTTTCATCCCATAGAACAGATTCATGTCTTATTTGTTAAACTCAGTTCCTTGTCACATATGATTGATTAACCTTAATGATTTATTTGGTTTTTCTATGCCAGTAATAAAAGTTTAAGGATCCCCACTAGTCACATCCTTAGTGGCCCAAAAAAGAAAACCCAACTAAACCTGCTAAAGTCATCAGTTAAAACAAGGCACATATATTTGTGATTGATACCTCTTAAAGTTGGCCCAAATAAGTCAATGTGTAAACATATATAAGGGTTGGCTGATAAGCTCACAAGCTGGTCTTACAGGAGGCTTTGTGTTGCTTTTCCTTCTGACAAGCAACACAAGTTATTGTGTCATTTTCGAAAACTTTAAGGCATACCTCTTACAAATGTTTCCCCTTACAAGTTTGTTCACACAGTTTAGAAGTTATATGACCAAGCCTCTTATGCCATAATTAGACCTCATCTATTGTAGCCTTTGTAAATAAACAATCAAGCCTCCTGAAGAACAATATTCTTTTATATCAAAACTGTAATATGTGTCATGTTTGGGAACTCAAAGCCAAGACTTAACTTTCCTCAAGTACATAAAGTCAAGACAGAACAAGGACATTCCGTCTTAGTAGAAAAGAACACTATTTCTTGTCACACACACACACACACAAGAGAAAAGGTTAAACTTAAGTTCCTTACAAAGTATACATCTTCAAATTCTAATTTACGAGTCCTAATTTTACCTTTTTCAGTAATTTATCTCCTTTAGGACTTCCTCCAAATGCAACAAATCCACCATCAATTTCTTGATAATCTATAAGGAAGGATTTATTTCCAGTCATGTGCCTAGAGCATCCACTATCAAAAATCCCTTGATCCAATAAAGTATATTGTGGATTACCCTGCACTTAAAATAAGAGAATTAGTTTCTCTTAGGGACCCAAGCCATTACTGACTTGAGTCTGCCTTGTAGATCAACATATTCAAATCTTTTAAGCATGTATGATCCACTGTCTTTGGAGGTATGGTCAATAACATTTCCTGTTGGTTTTCAAATCCAGCATGCCGAGGACTTAACAGTATTTTCCCTATTTCCCCCAGCAGCACTAACGTGACTGCTTTATGGCCTAGCATAGATCTCATTGATAACCTAGCAATATAACTTTTTTCATTAAAAATTATTGGTTAAGCTGTGGATTTTGGTTAAAGGAGGCCCTTCTTACTGGTGAATGTGCTTTAAAGATAAAAAGTTTGAAGGTAATCCATCATTCACATTTTGGTTTATTGTACAGTTATTAAAAACAGCCTGGGCAGTACTAACTGATGATGCTGCCTCTTAGTAGCTTTGCTTAGCAGGATTAACTAGCCACTTGTCCTGACTTTGTTTGCAACTGCTGTTGGAAGACAAAATTTCTATTAGATGTGGGTGAGTTAATTTTTTTGGTGGTTCACCCTCTGAGCATTGGTCCATACTGGTCTAATTTACCTTTGACCAGTAACCCTTCCCTTATTATTCGACACTGGTTTTTCTACCATTTTCTTGTCATGAAAATCACAGTCTTTGATTAAATGGTTGAAACTCCTACATACAAAACAAGCTTTCTTTATAAACTCAAAACCATTCCCTAGTTTTTGATTCATCATCCCATTCTAGTTTCTTCTATTATCCCTAGGACTTTGAGTTTTCCTAGGATACTCTACTTGCCTAAGTGGTTTTCTTATTAAATTAACAATTTTTACATTCTCGCCAGATTTGACAAAATTGGATTTTAGTAAAACTTTGGTTGGTATGATCATATTTATGACTAAAACACACTATCATTCTCATTATCAGTGTGTCCCCCATCTCCTCAATGATGAGGAGCACTAGGCCTAATAGTTTTAAGCCTTTCTACAATATCCTTACCAGTCTTAGATATACTAGTTTCAGTTTTAGGCACACTAGTGGTGGTCTTTCTCATTGCAGACTTAAAAACAGATTAATCTAACCCAACAAAAGATAAGTCAGGTCTTGGGGGCATGTAGTTCCCAGTGTAGGAAGGGGGAACTGCATGAAACCCTTCACCTGTTTTGAGTCTATCATTTACTGGATTATCATCCACAAATCACTTTCTCTAACTTGTTAAACACACTATGAACCCACTTCACTCTCATTCATAATGAATTTATACCATTCACTCTCATATCATTGACTAATCATAACGCAATACCCCATTTTATCTTTTAACACTTATTTGACTATTAATCAGTTAGTTAGATTCTTTGATGATTCCTTCAAATTTGTTCCTAGTAAGTCTTCAAATCACTTATTCTTTTAAAGCTTCTTCTAACTGATGTTTAAGTCTTTGATAGGAAATATCTTTCACTTGGACATCATACTTTAAAAAATGCAATATTTTCATTCATAAACAGCTCATTCTTATTTCATGGAACAACTATCCTAACTTCTATGAGTTCTAACATATTGATAACCTATTATTTCTAGATTAGATTTATTAAGAGCTTTACGCTGTTGATCATATTATTTTTAAAGAGCTTCATATGATTTTAAACAATCTTTAGAGCAAGTATGTACCTTAGAGTATGAACTTGATGAACCTTGAGATGTAAAGGCCATTAGAGCAAGTTATGTGAGATATCATTCCTTCAGCCTGAAAGCTCCAATCATAACCACCTATCCCATCTTGAACAACCAAGACATTAGTAGTAGATGTGTCTACTAGTGCATTTCATCTTGGATCATCTCTATTTCTATTCCCCTGATTCCTTGGTGCCCTGTATTCTCTGGAAAAATGACCCGTTCCTATGGCAGGTTATAGCTTCAAACCTTTGGTCCTGTAAAAGCCAACATCCTCTTGCCATTTAAATCTCCAGCTTTCCTTTCCTGTTTTCTTTATGAACCTCTTAACTCTCATGGTAAGCATTTCCACTTGCCATTTGAGATCCATTTCTTCAAGATCATCAGCATTAATCTGTTCTAAATCTTCATTGTCCAACTATAGGGCATTGGATTGGTTGGAAAAAAAAGAAAACATGACATCGTCAGCATATAGCAATATAAGCTGATCCTTAAAAACTACATCAACACAATATGACAGATTAACTGTTTCAATAGTGTTGCTAAGTTATCAGCGTAAACAAAGACCCACATTCCTGGGAATATGAGCTTGAACTTTGATTGCCACTTTGATCTCAGATTCATACACCTTCAGATTATTATACAAATCATCCATGCTCAATGTGTCTAGATCAGATTTGTTTCTCATGATTAAAGCAATATTGTTCCAAGCTGATGGTAAACTTCTCAACAACTTCAGATTTTCATCCTCCTGAGAGATAACTTCACCATGGATTTCAAGTTGACTAATGAGCTTTTGAAACCTATCATAGTTTTATCCAGCTCCTATTGACTATTAATGAAGCAAAGTTATCATAATTTACTGCTTAAGAATACGCTTCTTACTGCATGCTTCTTTTATTCCTTTGTTGCTTCCAAACCTATTCTTGATTTGCTTCCCATAGGACTTTAAACATCCTGTTGCAGGCATGAAACTATTAGTAAGGTGCTCATCAGGAATGGCTAGCATAAGATGTTTTTTGCTTTTAAGTTCAATTTTTCTTTCTTGCTAGCTTTTTGTTCAGCAGTTTTTAGAGGAATTTGAACCTCAAACACCAACACTAGTTGATGCAGACTGGTGAAACTTGCATTCAACTATTTACTATAGCCACCCAAAGGGCATGATCAGTGAATGTAAGTGGGTATTGTTCCATCCTCATTCTCCAATAGATCTACACCCCAGATTTTGAGTACTGGAAGTTTTAGTGCAGACACCGTTTGGGTAGTCTATTCTGATTATGATACCCAGTCATTTTCTACTGACTAACAGATCTGAGGTAATTAGAGTTCTTCTTATTCAAAGTTTCGCAACAAGCTCTGATACCCTGTTATCCTTCTGAACAAGACACACATAACTTAGCTTGTTAAAGCTTAGATGTGTTGGAATAGATCCAAGACAACTATAATAGAACTAAGACAATGAATACTACCAAACTATGGCGGAAACTAGTTTATTAATATTTCAAAGAAAACAATGAAAATAAAAACAGTAAAACAAGATCTTGCTAAACTTTCAATATATTGAACACAATCAAAGTTACAGAATAACCTTGAAACTATGAATACTAACTATGAGAAAATGACTTCTAGATCTATATTTCTAACTATGCCTTAGGGTTTCTTTTATACACCAAGAAACCCTAATAGGCTTACAAAACGCGTCTATTGATAATGCATATCTATTCCTAATATATCTCATGCATATCACATTAACAACACTAACTACATAACTAACAATACTAATAAACTGACAGTACTAACACTTTGTACTGGCAGCACTAACTATTATACTAACAGTACTAATGACTTAGACTATTTTCTCTAATCTTCAGCAGCAGCACAAACTTAAACCAGCAACATTAAGTTGTAGAAGCCTCTAGTTCCCAACAAAAAATATAAATTTAGAAAAACAAAATATAAAATTAGAAAATGTCAAAAACACCAAAAAGAATCTTCTCGGCATGTCTCTTAGAATCGATAACATTTACGTACCTAGAAATGTCGATTAACATTGACACGGGTGTGTAAATGAAGTTCGAGCAAGAGTTTAAACGTTTCAAAACATGTCATTTTTAAACTTTCTTTATGACTTATATACATTTCAGTGCATAACTCGGACCTCAATGTATGGAAAGTGTATCTTTAAAGATAACTTATCCTATCAACGAGAAAGTTAAACTTCTCGGGTCTTGGGCTACTATACAAAACATTCAAAAGTTTTGAGCTCATGACAATGGCTTACAGTTACATCAAACTGTAACCTGGACCCAAATGTTAGGGGAGTGTACGCATAAGGACACTTACTCTACAAATAGAAGAGAAGTCTTCTATCATGGTTTTTAAAAAAAAATCGTTGAACACAATTTTTCAAAAAGAACTTTCAATGTCAGATTTTTTACAATATAATTTGTGGTATCTTTCTATAATAAGTGGTATTTGATAAAATTGTGTGTTCACCCTTCCTCACATAAGTTTAAAAAATTATGATATCAATTTTTCTCAAAATGTCATATTTATGTGAATCAATTTTTGAGGGGGAGCTTTTAAAACCAAAAGAAGGCCATTCATGTTTTTTTGTACAGTCTCATCTAAATATTAATTTATGTATCCAAAAAAAAATCATGAAATAAAAATGTGGAAATTATAATGTCAATTAAAAATATACACTGTTCACTAAGGCATCTCACTCCGTCTTCAACATATTTGTAGTGTCATATCATTTTTTCCTAGTAATGTCAAGTTTTAAAAATTAGTGGTATCCCACATACTGTGTTGAAGGGGAGCTATCTGAAAAATAAATTCATGCAATTCAGTGGTATCATTTTTCTCCCCATGATATTTTTTATGTCAAATTTTAATCAATTGGTATTTCAAATACTAAAAGATTTATTATTTTAAATAAGAGGAGAAAATGTGATTAAAATGTGATGATCATTAAGACTCTATGTGCAACTCTCTCCTTCGTGTGCGAAACCATTTCGAATCTCGATGCACATGCGTAGGGGGAGTATTTGGAAATAACAATGTTAGAAAATGGTTTTATGGTTTCGATCTATATACCCACAACAATATAACTCAACAACCGAACGATCGATAAAGTATAAGGTGGTTAAGGTTATGTATAGAAGTTCCTAAGATCAAGCCAGAAACGGAGGGATCTACCCAAGGACAATCCATAATTAGAAATAAAGTCCTTAGGTATGATTGGAGATGAATAAGAATAAGGGAAGAATGCCGACTAAGGTTAGACAGCACTAGAACAATCACACAACAAGGTGTTTAGTGATACGTCTTAGTAACATTGGAAGTGTTAAACTAATTAATAATAACTGCGTATGGATAAAGGATGAAAAGAAAAAACCTCCAAACACTTAGGCAGAAACGGGTCAATACATAATCTATTCAAAACCAAAGATGATTGTTGATATTAACGAAATCGCGTCATGGACCTAGTGATGCGAATGCAACAACCGTTCGCAGCCATTCAAGTTTCCTCTCAATAGATACTTGTCTCATTTGTCAACAGGAGATACACACGTTATCGTATTGACATCTTCACTCCGAGTTTGGTTGATACATTGAAGAGCATATATTTAGCTCCACAGCCTCCGATTACTAAACCAAAGTGCACAAATCGAGTCTAGAGCCAGAAGAGATCATCAAAATAAATCTCATTAGGACACAATGTCACAATACAAATTGTTATTCATCAATATAACATTTGATATCAAAGAGTCCTACGCATTATCCTTGAGATCTTGCAACACATTTTAGAGTGATACTAATTTTACATATTCACAGTGACGAAGAATCCTTCCAGAGTCAACTCAAACCAGCTCTGCGGTAGGTGATTGTACAAGATTCAATTGAATCAAGCTAATGCTAACTGGATTCGATATTGTCATAAATGAATTGACGACTTAATAAAAAAGATAGTAACTATTTGATTCACTCTTATCGTGCTGTCTGCTTTGAGACGTTCCGATAATGAGAACACGCAAGCATGGTGAATCTAATACACTTGTGTTAGAAGATCGTATGCTTTGAGCTGGAAACCCTGTCAAGGAGGTTCTTCCAAATTGAACCTACCTGATCACAGGTATAATATTTATACTGTAAAACGGTCCTCATGAAACCGGAGGTTATTGCAACCAAATCTTGATGAATGCAAAGCCATATTTCGCGCCATAATCTGCTATATATTTTCAACATTCAATGCATGTACAAGCGCGGTGGTTGCAGGGCCACTCATTCCAGCTAAGTCGAATTCATTACCATATACTTACACTCAAGCGTTAAATGTCAAACATTTAGCATCTAGATTGTTAATACTAAACTTCCTCATCATCAAGATCCTTAACGTCAAATAAAGAATCGTCAATTGGGGAAGATTGTTAGCCTTATATTTATATAAGTCAAACAAGTATAGTATATCAGTATGGTAGTCGGATTTAAGAGCACAAGATGATGCAATGAAATTCAAATCAAATGATTCAGTTAAAGGAGAGATCATGACAAAATAACTCAAGAAACTCATAGTCAAATGATGAAGGCTCAAGATCAAGATCACATAAATGACACCGAAAGAATATCTTTTGTTGTCTTAAGCATGAAAGAACAAAGACGTTACAAACAAGAAAAGACGAATACAAGACCAAAGAAGACAAAGATCAAAAGTCATATCTTCAACATCAAGGGAGATAAAGTCAAACCAAGATAATCTCCATCAAGAACGTCAACATTAGGGTGATCAAAGAAGACCTCAACATTGGGGGAGTTTGTTAGCCTTATTTTTATATAAGTCGAACAAGAATGTTATCAGTCTTCTTTGTCATATAAATAGACTTGTTATGTAATAGGCTAGTCGGGTTCAACGGGCTTGGACTTTAAGGTAATATTGTCTATGTTTCGGGTTAAAACCCAACACAAGTCAAGCTTGGCCCAACAACACAAAGCCCACGAGCCTCATAAGGCCTTGGACTATAAATACCACCCTCCTAGCATGTTAGGGGGACGTTGGTTACAATTTATCACATAGTAAACATACCACTCTTGTTTCTCTCTCTACTTTCTCTCTCTAAACTTCTTTCTCTTTTCTCTCTTTCTTTCTAAGCTTATTCGGTTTACTTATGGCTTATTGGTTGCTTATTAGTTGTGTTTGGTGTTGGAAATTGTTATCAAATAACTAGAATATTACACATAATATTCTACGAGCTACGCAGCGGATATTGTTCATATAGCATAAATAATTAACACATAACAACAAAAATATAAATAAGGAAACATCCGTTATGCAATCAATTATTGATGAACGAAAGGAACTTAGAGTACACGCACGTGTGTAATAAAACGTCTTAACCAAAACTACTTCTATATACTAAATAAGTAGCCTCCAACGAAGTTCATACGACTACACACGTCTAGCGGTATCACACGAATACCTAGTCTTGAATAACTAGATGTAAACACTAAAACGCAAACCCTAAAAAACCCTTCTGGTTTTCTTTGCTGGCGATCGAAACACACAAGAGAGGAGAGGGACCAAAGATGAGAATAATAGCTCAGGATCCCTCTTATATAGGGATTATATTATGTTATCCTAAATATACATACTATGTAGAAAAAGAAGCTTAAAAGCCCCATCCAACCTCCTCTTTTGCCTATGCCGATCGAACTCCAACCCAAACACCCCTTTGATTGACTTTTTGACTTTTCTAATTATTTATGGTTAATTATATTTAATTACCCATTAGTTAAAAAGCCTTATTAGTTAGTTATTTATAGTTAATTATTCATAACGGACTAATTAACGACCGTTAGTATTCTTTCGTCAAATCATATATTAATATAAATAATAAATATACAAATATATTATTATAAATATTAATATAATGATATCTAAGTGTAAACGTGTGTGACCCCGCAGGCTCACGTATTTTCAGCTGTATAAATATATGTATGACATGAGCACAAACCAACGGCTCCCACTTATGAATGTCTTTGTCATATAATATAACATACTAACATTGACGAATAGTCTAGCAACATCATCAATACTCCTATAAATACCTGAGTATGCAGTTTTGGTAAACAACTCAGCCTTCAATGGTTTTAGTCAGTCTTATCCTTTTGTTTCAGATACAATGTTAAATATGAATATGGATCAATAGTCATTCCATAGTTTAACGATTCGGTTTCTCGCATCTGTATTGATTTAGATCACCAAATGTAAAAAAGAATTATCTTAACTACACTTTGGGCATGGTCATGCAAATATCTGATCAACCCAACGAGGGGACCAGTAAGTATCTTACTCCCACACACGTGGAGGAACAAATTCTATCTTGACTACAAGTGTCTATCATGTACTTCAAAACATTTCTGAAAATAGTCTTTATAACTACCTTGTGACAATATAGTGGTAGACTAAAATCAAGAAATGATATTCATACATGCAAAACCCGCTTGCATCTCAAGTCTAAGAATAAACATAACTTTCACCATATGTGTAATGCACCCAATGACGCCGATCCATAAAGTGATTATCACATGTAGAGTATTCAATATTCAACCTTATTTAATAACATGTGAAGTTGGCATAATCATCTTTACATATTCTCCAGAATAAAACCAAACACTCACATTTACCTTATCTTAACAATACTCTCATATTGTCAACTGGTAATGGATAAAGTTTTAGAATGCTACAAGTCATTGATGGATATAAACATGCAAATATAGGACACAATTATTATAAAATGAAAACAAGATAATATGTATATTAATTCATTTAAAACATAACAATCGTTTTAACATCCCATTATCCAGATACTAACTAACAAATCACATATTTACATGAGACTACTAGCAGGAACAATTCCAATCGTCATAGCATGTTCATAATGCTTATTGAACGGCATTAGTTTTGTAAACGGATCAGCTATGTTGTCATCTGTGTGAACTTTCTTAAGGACAATCTCAAGTTCTTGAATTACTTCACGAATGTAGTGATATTTTCTCTGAAAATGTCGGGCTCCCTTCAAAATTCCAGGATCATTGGCGATCGCTATTGCAGGTTTATTGTCACATAACATCTCCATAGGTCTTTGATTTGATGGCACGACATTTCCAAGTCCATTAATAAACTTCCTCATCCAGACGGCTTCCATTGATGCTTCAGCAGCAGCAATGTACTCGGCTTCTGTAGAAGACATCGCAGTAGTGCTTTGCTTTGCACTTGTAACACCCCAAAACCGGTTTATAAGTATTTAATAACAATAATGCCATAGTTAGAGTTTGACTATGACTTTTATAAGTTTGAAGACGTTATGTGATTGGTTAGTCAACCCGGTAGTCAAACTATAAGCATAAATATTATGTAAATGGTTTTAGAAAATACCACGTGTCTCAACTAGGAAGAAATAAACTTAAAGGACTAAGTTGTTAAGTATTAAATAACATATATAATTTAATGTGGCCAAATTAGGAGAAAATAGACTTAAGGGACCTAAGTTTCCAAATAGGCAAAGTTGTACCTAATTTATGCTAGATACTTCCTTATTACTGCATGAGATTCTATTCTTTTGGTGTGTGTTTTGGTGGGACGAACCAAGAGAGAAAGAGTGGGAAAGCCATGAAGTCATGATCATTATTTGAGGAAGAAATTAGTGCTTTAGTGCAAGAATAAATCAATAGCTATGATCCTACAAGTAAGTAATTCCATCTCTTGAGTTTAATTGATGAATTATAAGTTAGGGTTCATGTACCCAATTTGGGGGTTTTGGGTAATTAATGTCTAAAACCTATATTGAGGTGTTTGTGATTATGGGTTAAGGTAAAATAATGAAATAAGATCAAATTAGTGATTTTGGGTTATGATCATAGCATGATCATACAATAATTAAGAGGGAATTTGGTTATGACTATGGGTGAATTAGACACCTTGGTTATAATATAAATTATATGTGTTGATGTGTTGTGATAATGATGACATTAGGAGGGCAAATTGGATGATGATGATGGTGGATTAATGGTATACTTATCATGGAATTGAGGTAAGTAACTATGCTATAAAATGTTGTGGTATATTGATAACATCAAATATTTAATACTTTTTGGTGGCAAAATACCCTCTATATTACCTGCAAATGTTTCACTAACACTCGAAAACGAGATATTTTCTATCATTTTGTAGTTTTCAGGTGAAATGCAGGAAAGTGACAAGAAACAAGGGAAAAGGGACTCAAAGTGTAAATATTTGAAGAATGTTACGGCGTAACACCAAAAATGGTTAAACCGTAACATAAATTAGGCAAGTACGAAGATCAAGGACGACTTTACGGCGTAACACCCCTTATGGTTACGCCGCAACCATGAAGATCCACAAATATGAAATGAAGATCACGTACATATGGAAATTATTTGAAGGTTACAGCGTAACACAATATCTGGTTACGCCGTAATAATTGTTTAAATATGGAATGCCGTGTATGATGGTTACGGCGTAACACCTTTATCAGTTACC
>BQNB010105836.1:0-23520 GCA_026074375.1 Tanacetum coccineum | reverse complement strand
GATCATTTTTCCTTTCGGTAGTTTCGGGTGATCTGCCAATTTCCATGTTTCTGAGCTTCCCATTTTTTATTTTATTTTTTGTTTTGCGTTGGTTATATGGTTATTGTATGATTTGTGTATTGTGTATGTGTCTGTGTTTTTGTTTCAGAAAACTACCAACCCACCGAATAGCGTGGAGTGGAACTCTCTAGTACTCTCATGACATGTAATTCCAAATATATTTAGAAACTCCCTCGAATATGAATTACTATCTTACACATTTTTGAAGTTAAACGACGCCGTTTTGTGACCCACTTTCACTGTTCATTTTAAGCACTGTAGCACTGTAGCTACAGTGCTGGGCCAAAAAAAGCCCAAAAAATTTAGCCCAAAAATTTGGGCCGGCCCAATTAGGTTTTTTTTTTAATTTGTCGGCACAAAATAGGGAGGAAAAAAATGTTATAAAAGTACCGACGCATTCAGATAAAAAAATACCCGCGGTAACATTTCCGAATTGACTTAAACAGTGTCATTTTACACCATGAGACCAAAAAAATAAATTCGCAAAAAAAACGAAAAATAAAAAAATAAAATTTTAACGCGACCCAACAACGCGTAAGACCATAAAAAAAACTACTAAACACGATACTGAAAAAGTAAACCCGCACTATTAAATATGAGACCGACAAAATAAACTCGCACAAAATTAAAGGAAAAAAAAAAGAATTAATGACACGCAACTACGCGCGAAAAATTAATACAGTGCTACAGTGCTAGGCTAAAAAGAAGCCAAAAAAATTTAGCCCAAAAATTTGGGCTGGCCCAATTGGTTTTCTTTTTAAATTTGTCGGCACAAAATAGGGAGGAAAAAAATGTTATAAAAGTATCGACGCATTCAGATAAAAAAAATACCCGCGGTAAAATTTTCG
Organism: Tanacetum coccineum; assembly: GCA_026074375.1. NCBI lineage: Eukaryota > Viridiplantae > Streptophyta > Magnoliopsida > Asterales > Asteraceae > Tanacetum > Tanacetum coccineum. The sequence goes on along the minus strand of BQNB010105836.1, from coordinate 22,612 downwards.
AATTGACTTAAACAGTGTCATTTTACACCATGAGACCAAAAAAATAAATTCGCAAAAAAAATGAAAAATAAAAAAATAAAATTTTAACGCGACCCAACAACGCGTAAGACCATAAAAAAAACTACTAAACACGATACTGAAAAAGTAAACCCGCACTATTAAATATGAGACCGACAAAATAAACTCGCACAAAATTAAAGGAAAAAAAAAGAATTTATGACACGCAACAACGCGCAAAAAATTAACGCATCGCAGTAACGTGCAGGAAAAAATAAACTTACATTATTAAACATAAAAAAAACGCGCGAAAAAACAAATAAAAATAAATAAATAAAAAAAAAAAAAAAATTAACGTCTCGAAAAACGCGTGAAAAATTAACACCCGCAGCAACGCGCGAGTAATCTTGCTTGTTGTTGATCATAGATGGCCGTTAGCTTTATTTGCCATTCATGAACACCGCCCTCTAAAATTGCTGGATTTGTAATACGGCCCAAGTATAGTCAACGAGGTTTCGGTACCCGCACCTAAAGGCGGGCTGCAATCATAAATCCTTTTTGATGTGATGAAATCGCATCTTATGTCCCATCGTTAATCCTTTTTTATCTTGGTTTTATGAATTTGCAGTGTCATGAAAGAATTAAAATATCTTGTCTCCTTATATTTACCTTAACGTACATGTAAATCGCATTATTCAACATACTAAAGGTTCGATTGCTTAATTTAAGTATTTCTATCTCTACTACATATAATAATGGAGCTAGGTCATAATAAAGGCAAAACAGAAACAGAGCAATGTAGTTGTTAACACCATCATATCTTCTAATTACCTTCATCATCTCAAGAGCTTAGTAAAGTGTAACAGGATGTACAGTTTAGCAGTTTTAGTGTTGTAATTCTATAGTCTAGCTTAGAAGTCAACGATAGTCAAAAGTTAGGTAGTTAGTTATTTTTCCCGCGCTTTTTCCTATGCTTGAATTCCTGTATAAATACTCAATTGTATCCTCATTTGTCAATTAACAATGATGTAATCTTTTTCAAATCTCTCTCAAGTTCAGTTTCTTAATATGGTATCAAAGCCTATAGTGCTCCACCATCACTAACAAACTTCAACCACCACAACAAACATTACCACCATAACAAACTTTTTCAGATCAAATAACCATCAATCTTCAATCACATTTCAACACAAATGGCTAATAACACTAGAAATCAACAGAATTCACAACAACCACCACCACAACAACCACCACCACAACCACCAGAAGATGATGTTAATCACCCAACCACCCACTATTTCTTCATCCACAAGATCATCCAGACTTAGTTTTAATCTCAAAGAAACTAACTGGTTTAGATAACTATGGATCTTGGAAAAGATCCATGATGATTGCACTAAATACCAAAAACAAGATGAAGATCATCACTGGTGATTATGAAGAACCTGCAATCAATGCTAACACAAGGGCATTATGGGAAAGAACTAATGATATGATCATTTCATGGATTCTCAATACAATCACTCAACAGATAAGTAATTCACTCAGTTTTGTGAATTTAGCCTTAAGTTTGTGGAAAGAGTTACAAGAACACTATTCACAATTAGATAGACACAGGATTTACCAACTCACTCATGATCTGGTACAATTGAAACAAAAGCAATGCTGCTATTGAGGTTTATAATCATAAATTGAAGGGGTTGTGGGATGAGTATGATTCACTAGAGGCTCCTTATATGTGTGTTTGTATATGTGAATGTGAAAATAGGAGAGTTAATGGAGAAAGAGACCAAAGAAAGAGGCTCATTCGGTTTTTGATGGGACTAGATGAGTGTTATGCAAATATCAGAGGACAAATTTTGTTAATGAATCCAATGCCAACTGTTGCAAAGGCATATAGTATGATTAGGCAAGAAGAGAAACAAAGAGAGGGATTTGCTTCAAAGATTTTAGTGGCTGCTGCACTATCTGCACATTTCAATAATTACAGAAACTCTTACAATAATGGTGGTAGAAATGGGAGAAATTACAGTGGAAATTATAGTCAAGGTGAATCCTCAGTGAGAAACTCAACTAACAATGGCAATAATCCAAGAAGGAGTGTGTTTAGAAAAGGAGCGATTTATGGAAATTGCAGTAAAGAGGGACACACAAAAGAAGAATGTTATTAGTTGGTTGGATATCCAGTTAGTCACCCATTCCATGAAAGTATAAACCACCAAACCCTCCTCAAAGATTCAATACCCAAGAAAATTCATCTTACAGGACTGTCAATATAACAATGGGTCAAAATGTGAATTTAGAGGCTACAAATGTTTCTTCTCAACAAATGGGTCAAAGTGAAGTTGCTATGTGTGCAAGAATAGATCAGTTGAACCAACTCAATCAAATGATGCTTATGATGCAAAACAATAAGGACTCACTACCTGGCATGAGCTCAGAAAGTATACCAAAACTTATAGCAACTTTCACTACTAGAACATATAGACTTATTGCCTCTCACATTACTGATAAGAAGTATAAGATAATTGCATCAGCCCTGATTAATCAAATGTATCTATGGGTAGTTGATAGTGGTGCTACAGATCATGTTTGTTATTCACTCATACTTATGCATAATATTCAAATCTACACACAACATATATCAGTCACCTTACTAAATGGTCAACAAACACAAGTCACTAAGACAGGACCAGTGCACATTAACTCAGCCATCACCTTACATGATGTCCTATATATACCTTTATTTTCATACAATTTACTCTCAGTGAGTAAACTTGAATCACACATACCACTTTTAATTCTCTTCACACCATTCTCTTGTTATTTTCAGGACCATCACAAGAGGATTGCTCATGGCAACCTCTATAATGGCCTCTATATCATCAAGCAAGAACAGAAAAAACCATCTCCAGCTAATCTATCCATCACCAACAACAACATGTCTCTCTGGCACTCAAGGCTTGGACATCCATCTTTTTCTGTTTTACAACAAATAAAGTCAATCTCTATCCTTGACAATTGTAATTCTCATGAATGTGACATTTGTCCTTTGGCTAAACAACATGCTTCATTTTTTCCTCATAGCAATTCTAATGCCACTGCCTTATTTGATTTAATCCATATTGATCTTTGGGGACCATACAAACATCCAACTATTAACAAATGCAAGTATTTTTTGACCATAGTTGATGATTACTCAAGGGCTACCTCGACTTACCTTTTACCATCCAAACAACACACTACTTCACAAATAAAAATGTTTTATGCCTTTGTTCTTAACCATTTCAAAACAACACTCAAAGCTATCAGAAGTGACAATGGTTCTGAATTCCTAAATCAATCCTTAACAAACTTTTTTCCATACCCATGGCATTATTCACCAAACAAGTTGTCCATACACACCTCAACAAAATGCTAGGGTGGAAAGAAAACACAAACACTTATTGGAAGTGGCTAGAGCTCTTAGATTTCAAGCACATTTTCCTATTTATTTTTGAGGATATTGTATCCTAGCAGCCACATATTTGATAAACAGACTCCCTTGTAAACCACTAAATCATAAAAGTCCATATGAACTGTTATACCAAACACCCCCTTCACTTACACACCTCAGAGTCATTGGATGTCAAGCACTAGCACATCAACATTCATCAGACAAGTTTGAGGCCAGATCCATTCCTTGTATCCTTATTGGCTATCCCACAACACAAAAAGGATATCTCCTTATGACCTAAACACACACAAAACCTTAACAAGCAAACATGTCAGATTCAATGAACACATTTTCCCTTTCAAACAAACCAATAAATCACCCACACTAGAACCACAAGTATTGTCAACACCATCAGACTTCCCTCATTCTGCTCACACTGAACCCTACAATACCACACCTACCACAATACCATCACAATTCACAGTTAGTGACACTGATCATGTCCTACCTCAACCACAACAACATACAACCTCCACTACATCAGTCCCTAACATATCTACTTCCACATCATATTCTGAACATTCAACATCTTCTTCAACACAAAACACAAACAATGACATACCCATTCCACCACCACCACCTCCTACAAGAAAGTCCAACAGACAACCAACTTTACCATCCAAACTCCAATACTTTCATGTCACATTACCTAAAACCAAACACACCACTAATTCCCTTATCAAATTTTACTACACCAAATACATAATTATAACAACATCAACTCACCAAAACATAAACACTTAATTAATTCCATAAACAATACTGTAGTACCCAAGTCATACTCACAGACTGCTAAAGATTTAAGATGGATTGATGCAATGAACGAAGAGCTAAAAGCTTTGGAGGAAAACAAAACATGGACTCTCACCTTACTTCCACCAAACAAGAAGGCCATAGGCTACAAGTGGGTATACAAGATCAAGTTTCATTCAGATGGAACTGTGGAAAGATACAAGGCAAGATTGGTAGCTCAAGGGTTCACACAACAAGAAAGGATAGACTACACAGAAACTTTTGCTCCAGTTGCTAAAATGGTTACTGTCAGAACTCTTCTAGTGGTTGCTATCTATAAAAACTGGCACATAACTTAACTGGATATTAATAATGCTTTTCTCCATAGGGATTTACATGAAGAAGTATACATGAGTTTACCTCAGGGTTACATTCACACCTCTACTCTACTTCAGCCAGTTTGTAAACTCCAAAAACCTCTCTATGGGCTTAAATAAGCAAACATGCAATGGTTTACAAGGCTAACTACTTTTCTACTTCACCATGGTTTCACACAGAGCTATGCTGATACTTCTCTTCTTACATAAAAGAAAGGAAGTGACTTCCTTGCTCTCCTCATTTATGTTGATGATATTCTCTTAACAGGAAACAACATCACTCTTATTCACCATTTCAAAAACCAACTGGATCTTACCTTCAGTATCAAGGATTTAGGAAACCTCAATTACTACCCTGGCATAGAATTTCTAAGAAATCCAAATGGATTGACCATGTCTTAGAGAAAATATGCCTTAGAACTCCTACAAAGTGCAAATGTTTTAAACCTCAAGCCCTGCCACATACCAATTGATCCAATAGTCAAGTTGAATGACATAGATGGTGAACCTCTCAACAATTCCTTAACTTACAGAGCCATTGTAGGAAAACTTTTATACCTCACAATTACCAGGCCATACCTTTCCTATGCTGCACATGCCTTGAGTCAATTCAGTCACAATCCAAGAACTCCCTATTGGAAAGCTTTAATCAAGGTTTTGAGGTACATCAAGCTTTGTCCAGGACAAGGTCTTCTCATTCCTTCCCAAAATACTCTCAACCTATAAGCCTATTGTGATAGTGATTGGGTAAATTGCTCATAAACAAACATGTCAATTATTGGTTCTGTATTTTTCTTGGTTCAAGTATGATCTCTTGGCAATCAAAGAAGCAATGTGTTGTCTCAAGATCATCTACAGAGGCTGAGTATAGGCAATTAGCAGATTGCACTTGTAAAATAACTTGGCTTCTCAGCTTATTACAAGATCTTCAAATTAAGACTTCACAACCAATACCTATCTACTATGATAATCATTCCTCAATTGCTTTAGCCTCTAATCCTATCCAACATGCAAGAACCAAACACATTGAGATAGACTGTCACTTTATGAGAGAAAAGATCAAGTCTGGCCATATTCTTCCTACATTCATTCCCTCTTCACAACAAGTAGCTGATGTTTTGACTAAAGGGCTAAGCAGATCACCATTTCATAGTTGTATTTCCAAGTTTGGATTGTGTAATGCCTACACAGTACCAACTTGCAGGGGGTAAAGGCAAAACAGAAATAAAGCAATGTACAGAGCATCACATTAATTCACAAGTTGTCAACACCATCATATCTTCTAACTTCCTTCATCATCTCAAGAGCTTAGTAACGTGTAACAGGATGTAGAGTTTAGCAGTTTTAGTGTTGTAATTCTATAGTCTAGCTTAGAAGTCAACGATAGTCAAAAGTTAGGAAGTTAGTTATTTTTCTCGCGCTTTTTCCTTTGCTTGAACCCTTGTATAAATACTCAATTGTATCCTCATTTGTTAATTAACAAAGATGTAATCTTTTCCAAATCTCTCTCAAGTTCAGTTTCTCAATACATAATTTTGAAAAGTGAAAAATTAAACTATTTTCTAAAAGAACTAGCAAAAATTCAAGGCATTAATATAAGACTTAAACTCTTGCAAATTCAACTCCTTTATACACGAATAGAATGTCTCTTCATTATACATATGGTGATATGCATAAATGCAAACAATTCAACTCATTAACACACTTACAACTGGAACAATTGCATACACGAATGAAAATATGCATGAATGGAAACAATTCAACTCATTAATACACATACAACTGGAAACAATTCATGCACGAATGAAAGACATAACGTACAACTGGAAATTTAAAGACATGGCGGGAGATATATTCAATCCTTTAAATTTGAAGTTCAAACTAAAAACACCATATATGGGCAAGGGTTTTTCTTAATGCCTATGTAAACAACCCTAATGTGTTCATTCATTTCATTCGTGTTTAGTTTCATTTGCATAAAAGAGATGACAATAAAAAACAAAAAATATTGATGATGATCTTGGGGTTGGTTTTTTACATTCGTGTTTAGTTACATTTTGGGACGCCTTGTAATAGTTATGATTGTAGTTTCAAGCTACAAATAATTATGATTGAAGGTGGCAATTTAAGACCCATTGGTTAAAGTTGGGTCTAGATGGGTAAATATTTTCAAAGGATGGGGGTCTAGTTGGGTATGCCTTAATATTTATAGATGGGTCTAGTTGGGTCGAGCATTTCTCCCTTAATATTATAGATGGGTCTAGTTATGTCTAGCATTTCTCTCTTAATATGATGGGTTTAGTTGGGACTTACAATGGGTCTAGCCGGGTCTCCCTTAAAATTATAGATGAGTCTCCAAAGGGGATTAGACGGGTGTAGCAGATCAAAAGTCTTTTTATACGTTTTCATTCATTTTAATACATTTTTATGCGTCTTGTACTTTTTTTTACGTTTTCATATGTTTTTTATGATTTTATACGTTTTCGACCATTTTCGTCCATTTTTGTACGTTTACCGTCCGTTTTGTCGTTTTCCATCAACCGTATTCATACGTTTACAATTTTCGCTACGTTTTCGAACCATTTTTGACCCGTTTGCGTCCGTTTGTCAAAGTTATCGAACCGTTTCATCCCGGTTTTGACCGTTTTTCGTCTGTTTTCGAACGTTTTCGACCGTTTTTGAACAGTTTTTTTGTCTGTGTTTGTTCGTTTTTGACCGTTTTCGATCGTTTTTGTACAATTTCTAATTCTACCGCTTTGACCATTTTCGTTGTATGCGTCCGATTTATCGACCGTGTTCATAACCACCGATATCATGAATTCTATCACGTGTACTCATTATCTTTCTTGTATATCTATTCCTTCCCCCTTGCTGGTTTCAATACCTCAGAATCAGCAAAACCTAGTACGCAAATACTGAAGGATATTGATTTCATACACACTAAGTAACTTAGAGAGAGAAAGCAAGAGAGAGGGTGGATGGGAGAACACACTCAAAAACACACACAAGATTGTGAGAAAATGCATTTAACCAACACCCTCTCCATGTGTGGAGAGGGTTAGTATACTTACATAAGATGGGCCAGATCGGGCTTTCCTTGGGCTTTCTATAAGCCAGCCCGGTTAGCTTACTAATTATTACATAATATTGTCTAACTATTACAAAGGCTCGTAAGATCGATAATGGTCGTCACTTCACTAAAAACTGAATTCCTAACAATCTCCCCCCTAAGGGACGGTCGTTGAGATCTCATAAATGATCAACACTTTCTGTGTTCCTAACAATCTCCCCCTAAGGGGTGATCATAGAGATCTCTCCTTGTGACCTTGATCATTAATCGTTGAAGCTTCTTGTCTTGATCTTGAGTCCTTTTTGTGTAATAGTTGATCTTTTGTCTTGCTTCTTTGCGTAGTGATCTTTGACTTTAGGCTTGAGCTTGTTCCTTCATGCTTGATGGTCTTGTGATCTTGAGCCTTTATTACTTGATTTCGAACATCCTGAGATCATAAATCTTGCATCATCATTTGATTATCTTGTAATTATCTGCCTTCTTGTGATCTTGTGAATTTGGACCAACATGCTCATACTGTTCTTGATGTTTGAAAGCGAGTGTAACCATCTTTCTTGATATTCTTTAACTTTAACGCTTCGTCACTTCAAGAAAGACGTTCGGTATCAGAGTGACGAAAACTTCTTTGAAGTTCTTTAACTTTAATACTTCCTCACTTCAAGAAAGACGCACGGTATCAGAGTAGCGAAAGTCTTGAAACATGTACTTGAGCTTTCATGGTATCTTTATAAATGTCAGTCGAGTATGAGCATGCGGCTATGAATATGTGAGTCAGCTGGAACCAGGTACCTTCACCTCCATCTTTAAGTATCATGCATTAAAATAGTTAGCAATAAAGCGGGGGACGAATATGGCTTTGTCATTCGCCCGTGTTTGGTTAGAGTAACCTTCGAATCCGTGAGGATCGACCTGTGATCAGGTAGATTCAATTTAAGAAGAATCTCCTTGACAGGATTTCCAGCTGAAGTATCGAATCTTTCTAACACATATGTATTAGATTCATCAAACTCAGCATGTTCTCATTACCAGAATGTCTCAAAGCAGACAACACGATAAGAGTAAACCAGCGAGTTACTATCTCACCGATTGAAATAAAAATTGATTTGAAAAATCAATCGACGTGTCACTTGCTAAAGTGGTTTTGTGACACATCGAGAGTGTTAATCATTTCAAAAGTTCATCATCAATCGTCAATTCATATACTGGAACAAGTTTGATTCATTAAGAATCGCACCATCGTTTCTTTCCAGTTGTCACAAGCTTGATTCGTATAGAATCGCACAAGTCACCTACCATGAGCTTGTTTGATGTTGGCTCAAGCAGGATTTCCATCTTCACTGTGAATACTTAAATATCACTCGGATGTTCTGGCAAAATCACAAGGATAATGCGTAGGAATCTTTATATATTTCTCGTTATTCACCTTGTGTGAGGTAGCAAGCATAATTTTGACAAGTTTCCTAATGAGATTTATAGATGTTCTCTTTTGGCTCTAGACTCAATAGTAAACTTTAGTTTTAGTAATCGGAGGCTGGAGCAGACTGTCACCTTTTCAATACCAACTAACTCGGAGTGAGAAAGTTGATAGAAGTGCGTGTAATCTCCATGAGAAATATAATAGAAATCTTTTAAGAGATTCTGAGTGGCTAGGGAGAGTTGTGCATTGCATCACTCGGTCCATGATGTCAGTCTTCAATGTCAGCAATCATCTTTGTGATTCTTGATAGCAGATGTATTAACCCGGTTTCTACCTAAGTGTAAGGAGGGCTTCTTTCTTTTCACCCTTTATCTTAACTTTTCTTTTTAATTCTTCAACCCCTTCAGCGCTTACTGAGACTTCATAACTAGTACCTTGTTGGGTTTGTTCCAATAATAGCTCCACTCAGTCGACACTTTTCCCTTATTCTCACTTTTACTCCTTTTTTCATACCTAAGTACTACTACACCATCTAGTGGAATATCCCTGGGTAGATCCCTCTGGTTCTGGCTGGATCATATGTAAAAATAAAAACTGAAATACCTAACTTAACCACCTTTATCTACTCGAATAAAGTAATATAAATGGTCGGTCTTTGGTTACTTCTACATTTCTTTTTTTTTAATTTTTTTTTTTTTTTTTTTTTTTTTTTTTTTTTTTTTTCTGCCAATCACGTAACCATTTTCTCCGCCTTCATATGTGCATCGATTAATCGAAAGAGTTTAGCACATATATGGGTTAGTGAACACTTGAGATCTTAAAAATAACATTATTAGCCATATATTTTAATCATATTTTCCCCCCTTATAAAAAATGTTAAGTCTATTGATATTTTGGATATCAAAAGATTAAAATTTATGCTTAAGGGAGAGAAAATGTTCCTAACGAACAAACTTCCTTGTTCGACTTAATATTTTTGAGGCTAACACTTCTAATAAAGTTGTGCGGTTCCTACTACAACAGAGTTGTTCGGTTCCTACCCACTAGAGAGTTGTTCAGTTCCATCTAATAAAGTTGTTTGGTTCCTACTACAACAGAGTTGTTCGGTTCCTACCCACTAGAGAGAAGTTCGGTTCCTTCTAATTGCAGGGTTGTTCGGTTCCTTATAACAACAGAGTTGTTCGGTTCCTTGAGACACATGAGTTGTTCGGTTCCTTAATGCACTTAGTTGTTTGGTTCCTTAACTAAGCAGGTTGTTCGGTTCATTAATGAAACAAGTTGTTCGGTTAGTGAACCAAACACGTTGTTCGATTCCTTAACTAATCAAGTTGTTCGGTTCCATTTTGAAATTTGCACAATCATGCATTTTAAGCATTCTCATTTGTTTCTTTAGCATTCATATCATGGGGATAACATTTATGCTAAACTATTGCAACATTTAAACACAGTTTCTTTAAGATTTTACAAGAAACGAGCATGTGTCAACATTAAACACATATATTCAAGAAACTACAATCAAGGGAGAGATTTTACCATTTAAACATATTCTAGAATAGATAAACACGCATTATATTACAAAACCCACACACTTTATACATCCTAGTTCAAAAACCTAATATTTTCGAACACACTATTTGTCATAAATCATACAAATGTTACCTACACATAAAACTATATTAAACAAGTGGTAGGCACACCTAAAGCTTCAAAACCCCTCAACTAATTTGATGTTTTAACCAACTTTGATTTTCAAGAACCCTAATTTGAGAATTAGGGATTTCGAGATCAAACTTGGATGAAAAACCAATTCCTTTGAGACGTGAGTAGTTTAGGTGTAAGAGAACACTTTTCTTTTATACCTTAATGCACAAAATTATCTTGAAATAATGAGATGAAGAGAGACGATCAAGTGAGGGGAGTGTGAGGGAAAAAATATGTCAAGTGTGGGTATGAATTTTATCACGTGTACTCATTATCTTTCTTGTATATCTATTCCTTCCCCCTTGCTGGTTTCGATACCTCAAAATCAGCAAAACCTAGTACGCACATACACTTGAGATCGTGTTTGAAGAATTGATAAGCTTAAATCTATTCTGTGAGAATCAACTGAGTCTTAAATAGCAAATAAGTCCCTAAAGTTTGAAATAAATGACATCTAAAGCTCTTATGGTTAATATAAATTAACTCCCCTTAAAAATGTTATCCGTCATTATCTAAAACATTCTTCATTTATTCTGTGACTTAATTTGAAAGATCGTTTTAAAAGATTATTTGATGAAAATTTTTCCCCCTCAAATAATGACTTGTTTTCTATTTAAAGAGATGTTGTCATTGTTTGAGTGGTCGAATTGTCTTTGAAAATATTTTTGTTATTACTGACAACATTGATTCATTGTGAAGACAACTTTTTACCAATAACAATAAGATTTCTCTTATTTTGACAAAGAAATGCACGGATACGTACATTAATTTGTATATAGGAAGAACGAGTTGTGTTGCAAAGTAAACACAAGCCTTTGCATGGTCATAAAGTAGACCATGCCCGAGAATAAATTCCCGTTGAGAGGACAAGTTTTCTTTTTGAAATACTTGCCTTTAAGATGATGACCGGGTTGCTATCTGAAATAATAGCAAGCCATTTTTGGCATGTTTTGAAAACATTTGAACTTCTGATCGAACTTCATTTACAGCCTCGTATCATTATTAAATGACATTTCTAAGACCGTAAATGTTATCGATTTTCAAAAGACATGCCATTATTACCTCTTTTTGAATTTTTCTCATTTTTTAATTTTTTCTTTGGTTTTATATATTTTATATTTTTGTATTTTGATTTTATAAAAGTTTTCTGAAAATAAAAATTCTTTTTGGTTTTTATGGTTTTTAATATATACATATTATACAGGATATTTGAATAGGTACCACCACTATTCATCAACTTCATTTGCCAATTGTTTCAGAGTCTCCGTCGTTAAACTCCGCATTCCCAGCTTGTTGATAAGAAATTCAATTCTTTATCTACCAAAGGCTTTAGTGAAGATGTCCGCCAGCTGATACTCCGTATTGACAAAGTTAAGTTCTACTACTCCATTCTCAACTTGCTCTTTTATGAAGTGGAATCTGATGTCAATATGCTTTGATCGAGAATGTTAAACATTGTTGCAGCATAAGACAATAGCGATTTTGTTATCACAGTACATTGGAATTTTATTGAATCCAAGGCCATAGTCGGTAAGCTGTGATCTCATCCAAAGGATTTGAGCACAACAGCCAGACATGGCAATATATTCAGCTTTCGTACTGGATATCGTAGCGCTTTTCTGCCTTTTTGATGACCAACTGATAAGTCTATCTCTTAAAAATTGCATACTACCAGATGTGATATGGCGTGTATCTTGACAACCAGCATGATCCGCATCTGCAAATGCTATTAGAGCAATCGAAGAATCCTTCAGATACTATATACCCCGATTAACGATTCCTTTTAGATATCGAAAGATCTTTTTTTACTGCATTTAAGTGCTTTTTGGTAGGCCAAGCCTAATACCGGGCACACATGCATATAGCAAATTGTAGGTCAGGTCTACTGGTTGTGAGATAAAGGAGGGTGCCTATCATACCACGATAGTGTGACGGATCAACGGCTTTCCCTTCTTTATCCTCATCCAGTTTGGATTTCTCCACCATGGGAGTATCCACTAGGTCACAAGAGTCAAAACCGTATTTCTTTAAGGATTCAAGGGCATATTTTGACTGGTTAATAAAGATGCCTCTGGGACTTTGAGAAATCTGTAGTCCTAAGAAAAATGAGATTTTGCCCATCATTGACATCTTAAATTTTGAACACATGATTTTAGAAAATAGGTTCATAAGAAGTCAGGTGTAGATGAACAAAGATGATATCATCGACTTTTTATTGATACCAAAAGGTAGTTCCCCCCACCCCCCCCCCCCCCCCCCCACCCCCCCCCCCCCTCCCCCCCCCCCCCAATTGCCGTCTCTGCGTATGAACAATGTGGGATCCACTGAACCTTTAGAGAAGTCTTGGGATATCAGGAACGAAGACAACATGTCATACCACGCGCGTGGAGCTTGTTTCAACCCATAAAGAGCTTTCTTAAGCTTGTACACGTGATTTGGTTTATCTTTTTTTTTTTTTTTTTTTTTCTTTTATCCACAAACCTTCCGGTTGGCTAACATAATACTTCTTTCCGCAGATACCATCAGAATGCAGTCTTCAATCCATTTGGTAGACGACCATGTTCTATGAAGCAGCAAAGCGGAAAATCCCTTATAGCCTTAATCTTGCAACAGGAGCAAAAGACTCTTCAAAATTGATTCCATCTTCTTGACGGTAACCACGAGCCACTAATCAAGCTTTGTTCTTTAGTATACCTCCCAGTTCGTCTAGTTTCACTTTGTATATCTACTTCAAAGTAATAACCATAACTTTATCTGGTCGGGGTATGAGCTCCCATACTTCAAGATGTTCAAACTCATTGAGTTCTTCTTGCATTGCTTCAATCCAGCAAGCTTGAGTCAAAGCATCTTTATACGTATTGGGTCAACATCAGTGAGGAAGCATCATATTAACAGAAAAAGAGGCTTTCTAAAGTAATTGCAGCATTGTGGAAATTGGTTCTAGCGAGTTCACCGTTTATTATTTTCATGGGTTGATCTTAGGTCACAATTGTGTTATTGTGTTTCAGAAATTTGGTGATCGGAGGCATATTTGTATTAACTTAAAATCTGACGATTGAAGATTTGATTGAAGGAACTTCTGATTGGAATTCCAATATTACGGATCATAAAAATTACCTATGTGCAACTTCAATATCATGATTGCCTTCTTAAACATCATTTGGAAAGCACGGGAGGTTGGAGTATCAGGTGTTGTTTGAGAGTTAACTGGTGATGTGCATTTGGTCAACTATAGTTAGAAGGTGAACCGGTTGGATACATCGGGTACTGGAGCTGCGATTCATCAATTGGGCACGACTTTAGGGGATGGGTGATCAACACTAGGTGGGGGATTGAGTAATTCGTCGAACAACGGTTGAAACAACATATCCCAGTCAGTTCTCAAAGGTGGTACAAATGGTGTTGAAGGAGAAGGGTTTGACACGAGTCCTAAACTGATTATTGCCGGAGTCATTTCATAAAGTGCGGGTCTTGAACTGCTGTGTTCAGAAGCCATCGTAGTCAGCTTATTAATTCTACTGATTTGTCTTATGTTTCGTACTGGTACGTCGGTTGTAAAATTCGAAATGATTTCCTTCGTGGGTGCATAACCAATTTAAAAATACCAATATCAGCCTTTGGTTGTAACTAGCCCAAATTCTCACTATCATTCGTTGGATAGCAGAGTACAACAAATACATGGAAGAAAGATAAGTCAGGAAGTTTTTCATGTAAAAGCTCATATGGTGTTTTGCCGTGACGAAGGCGTATGATGGAACGATTTTGGGTGTAACATGTGGTAGCCATTGCTTTAGCGCATAGAAATAACGGAGCTTTTGCATAAATCAACATTGTGCGAGCAGCTTCGATTAGCGTACGATTCCATCTTTCAACGACACAATTTTACTGTGGAGAGCGAGCCACAGATGTTTCGTGAGTGCTTACCAAACTTATATTAATATTCACACAACGTTTGATTAACAAATTCAGTTCCATTATCTGTTCTAATGCGTCGAACAGGTACTTTCAGCCGCAGTTGGATCATCTTAAGAAACTTGATTATGAAATAGAGCTTCATCTTTTGACCTTAAGAACTTAACCCATGTGAATCGTGAGTATCATAGACAATGACAAAGGATGTACTTCTGTCCATATAACAAAACTTATTTCGCGGACACGCATTGGTCACAAATATCCATGTGCTAACAGATAGAGTTTTTCTTGATTTGTGTCTTCAAATTTAGGTTTGTAGGGTTTCTTCTTGCTCTTACCTATTGCGCATGCAGAACACAGATGGTCCTTTTCAAATTTAAGCTTAAGGAGACCTCGAAACAAGACCATGTCTAGCTAAATGGTTGATTACACCAAAGTTTAGGTGAGACAAACGTCGGTGCCACAGCCAGGACTTAGTCTTTGAGGCCTTTGTTCAGAGGACATATGGCGAGAGGACGTCTTCATGTTCTCACAAGGACCGTGTATACAAATGTTGTCTCGGTCAGTCATAACTCAAACCACCTTCTAAATTACGAATGAAGCAGGTAGTGTTGGACGGAAAAGCACCTCAGTGGTTCGAATCACAAAACTGCCAACCGAGAATAAGTTGGTTGTCCAAGTCCTTCCAGCATAGTAAACCTTGATATCGTAACATTCCCAATCTGTAATCACACATATCTAAAATCTTTGCCCACATGTATCTTTTCCGAATTTGACTTACCGAAAAATTTGTTGAAGGAAATTGGTGAGTAAGAGTGTTTCCTCAGGTCATTTGCTTGGAAGCAACAGGAGTCCAAAATACCAAAGTACAATTTTGGAAACTGCAATCCTTTAGAGAAGAAAGATGGAACATCGGAAATTTTGGATCCCCAAGATTTACTGGGTTCCTTTTTGTTTGCTGCTGCTGATGAAGAACCTCTAGATTGGCTAACAGGAATTATTTAGTTTTAGAGTTCTTAGGTTTCACTTGAATAGACCAATGTTACAGCAGGTTTAGATGTTTCATTATCTAGAACAACTGGTTTCCTAAGGGGCGCTTCAGTAGTAGTGGTAATCCTAGTTAAAGGGCACGCATTTCCTACGATAGTGAAGGTCCGACCAGTAGGTCTCCAAATATATCCAATAGTTGTAAACATCTTTCCTGTTAGTTTCCAAACTTTTCTCTTTGTTTATTTCTTAGTGGATTGATCTTTGCCTACGTGATTCACATTATTGATATAATCAAGAACACGCAAATCATGATTATCAGAAAGCATGCAACCATTACACTTAACACATTTAAGTTCAGAATTAGCATTAAGCTTGGAATGCTGAAAATGAGCAGTTCCTTTAGGTGCAACAACATGATCTTTATTTTTCAAACTAGATTTAACTTTCCTAGGGTGGGCTTCTACTTTATTCTTCTGAGTATTACATTGTGTTTGCAGAATCTTATCTTTCTTTGTATTGCCTGAAGGCTGTGATCTGCTAGCACTAGTAGATGGTTTTACTCCTGTAGAAGACAACATAGGTTTGTTAGAAGCTAGGTTTGATGTAGAGGCCTTTTTTGTGATTGTGTTTCTTGAGGATGTGACGGGCTCAGTGAATCTAACTCTTTTGACTTTATTCATTGGGGTCACAACCACTAATTGTTCTTCGGAATTGTTGATACTAGGGCAGGTTTTACTGATTTTTAAAAGCAACTCCTGAATTAGTTTAGTATACTTACAGGCAGATTCTAAGGTTGGATCTAGGGGATAATTTACTTGAATATGATCGACTAGATCCCTAAGAACTACTGCTATCTTTCTGAGTGTGCACTAATATAGGCAGAATGAGCTAACCTTTTGTTCAACAATTTAGGGGTTATTGGTTCCGTATTAATCTCTGGATCACTAGGATGATGTGTAACTTCATTATTAGCTAAATCTTTTCCTTTGAGTTTCCCCAATTCATCCTTGAGAGTTGTAATTACCAATTTTTTTTCCTGAAGACAAGCATTTAAATCAAAAATTTCCACAGACTTTAGATTGACTTGATTAGTTAAGTCCGCACATTGTTCTTTTAATCGAACACGTGCTGGTTTAATCGAGTCATAAAGTTGTTTATAGGTCTGTTTCAAATGCTCATTCTCAGCAATAAGCTTTGTCACCTTATGATCCAATTCAATATTTATGGTTTCAATCTCTTCTAAGTCCTGTTTGATCTTATCCTTATCCATATTTCCACTAAGAGATTTAATTCCTCTTCATCATCTTTATGACCATGTCTTTCTCTTGGGACTGAGCTTTCAATTCATTTAATTCAAACAATTGATCAAAACTTGGAGCACTTTGATTGAAGATAGAATTGTCCCTTTGAAAAATTTCCTGATTAAGTTGAGTATCAACTTTTAACGAAATGCAATGTTTTTCGAGAGTGGTAAACCTTTTAAACAGTTTATCGTAAATCTCTTTTTCAACAAAATTCTTTTGAAGCTCAGTCTTAAGTTTGAGACACTTTTCACATTCATGCACATTCACAGAGGCAAAATCCATAGAGGAATTTACAATCAAGTTCACAATATCTTTGCTCATCACTTGTTCCAAGAGTCATTCATTTTCGTTCAAAGCTTGATTCATTTTAACTTCAAATGTTTTTGACTCTACACGATGTTGTTCCACAGCCTGTTCCATTTGATAGAAGACATTTTGGACTTCAGCAAGTTCATCAACTAATTGTTGGTTGAATGTACTAAATAAGTCCTTCAGAGCTTTTACAAATGGAATTATTTCATCCCTAAAACAAGCTTTTGTATGTTTGAAACCCCACGTGCCCTCAGTGATAGCTGTGGGCGTGGTTCTTTCTTTGACTACCACATCAAAGTTAGCAAGATGGTATTTAAGTTTCTTCAAACTCGTATTAACCATGCTGACTTTTGGAAGTTCTTTAGGAACCTCAACATTGGTGGGTCTATCAGAAAGATCGGGTTCTGAGGAACTCACAGAGTTATGCGACCAAAAGGCTTGTTCAGCAGATAATTCAGTTTGTGGAACAAACCGTGTTTTAAAATCTTTATAAAGTTTATTAAGAGCAGCATAATCGATTGGTGTGGTATCAATCTGTTTTATCTTTTCTTGCATCATATTATCCTTATGTTTTAAAATCATTTTTAAACGACCCTCTTCAGCAAGTGTTAAGGTCTCTTCTGAGTCAGGGATCACAATAGGATTGGTTTTCTAAATTATATCACCAACATATAGCATAGGTTCCAACTACTGAGCTTTCTTTAGATAGAAAGGATTTTAAAAACCTAGGGCTTGTTTAGATGTATTATCATAGAAAAACTAAGGTTTCGTCAACATGTAAACAGTTTGTGCAGATTGATCTCTTTTAAAAACGATATTATCTAGGTGTTTGATCTGCTTTTCTAAGGCTATTTCCCTATCAAGGTTTCTAAATTCTTATTTCTTAAAATCATTTTTGAGAGTGTAACGTTTGCAATAAAGATTCTTTCTTTTAAATGTTCTTGAAAGAGTTCGTTTAAGATGATCAATCTCTACAGACTGTGCACATGAATCTGAAATGTTATCTGTTCTTTAAATCAACGTTTTGTCCTTCTTTCAACACTTTTACTTGTTCCTTATATCTTTCAAGCTCAGCAGTTAAAGTATCATTGACACTTTTATTTTCTATATTCGTCTTGGTACAATGAACTACTTGGGTTTTTAATTGTTCAATCACAGATAATATCAAATCATCTTGTTGTGCAGAAGAGTTAGAATTTTGAACAGCTACCTGTTGTAATTAAATCAGATACTGAGAATAAGGAATGATATTGCTATCACTAGTTATTTCAGTCTCTGAATGGTTCACAACATTTGATGTTAGAAGACGCTTAGCTGCACAAACTTGATTTTTCATATCATTATTCAATTATCATGATTGTGTACTTCAGAAAGAGTGTCTGAACCATATTGAGATAAATTCGCCATGAGAGTAACTTTGGCAGTGTTAAGTTTATCACAATCAGAGTCATATGCATCCAAATCATCAACTTGATAAGCAGCATTGTGAGTTATGATAGTCTGTGTGGCTTGACCTTCTGGAATTCTTGGATCTGCCAAAAATGCGAGTTCTTCCTCATGTAAAATTTGACCACTTGCTTGAGCTTGAACCAAAATACACCTTTATCTAATCCATGAATCATCCCTTTGCCTCTTTGGTTTGGTGCACTGTTTAGACATGTGGCCTTCCCCTTTACAGTTGTAGCAGATAACTGTTCTTTGTTTTCCAGAATTGTTTCCACTTGCTCCCGAAGTATAAGTCCTTGAAGTACCCGCAGCTACAGAAGTTTGTCTCCCCTGAATTGGTTGTAATGTTACTCTTCCATTATTAATGGGTAGCTTGGATGCTAAGGTTGACGGTTTCTCAGTGGTTTTAGTAGGGGATAATGGGAAGTGATGACAGCAGTAAAAAATGCCATCATGTGATTGATGACATCAATGGGATCATCACCTTTTTGGAACACTGGAACAATTAATCCTGATTCTTGTTGGGAAAATTCAGATTGTTGATCAACTGAGGGAGGATATTCCAATTGAGGTATAGATGATGATGGAGAATAAATGTTGTGGTGAATTGATGACTGATAATCATTGGATGAATAAGTGATTAAAAGAGGGTGTGATGATTAAATGAGTTGAGTATTGTTGAGGACTGATAAGGTGACCATATGGGGCGCTAATATGATGAAAATTTGTGGTTGAAATTAAGTGTTTTGAGTGTGAATTTCTGATAAGTTTGATAAGGGAGGACGGGTCATCTGATGAGTTGCCAACCAAAGTAAAGGGGTTGAATTGCGTTTCATGCATTAAACGAACCTATTTGCATGAAATTCGTGTTGTCCAAATAAGCATAAAGAGATCGAGTTAGTTGTGTGCAAATAAAATATCTTGATCCAGTCATGACATCTGTCACAAATTTGCTCATTCAGGGAGGAAGGGTATTCTGAACTTATTTTCCACTTCAAATTGTTCCAGTTTCTTGTTTTGTTAAATGTTCATGTCATTGAGGTTTAAAAAATTATTAAACAGTGAAAATCTCAAGTAGGAAAAAAAAAATTCCATGAGTGATTCCCCCATTCTTTTAAGACAAACTTATCGAATTCATCATAAAGCTTACACTCCCTTTCCTGTTTCGTCAATGAAGTTCCTTGCATGAGAAGTTGAATTCTTTCCTAAAGTTCTTTGGTGACTTTATGATTGCTAACCAATGCATAGACTTCAGGTGGTAGTTCTTGGAGAATGATATTAGTTACCTTGATATCACAATCAGCTTGAAGTGCTTCTGTAGCAGATAACTCAGAATATTTCTTTGGCCTTGTAACTTCATTTTCCACAATTGAAGGCCAAATGAGTGAACCACTTTCAACGGGATTCAAGGTTCAATTTTTATTCTTTTTTTTTTTTTTTTTCTTTTTTTTTTTTTTATTTTTTTTTTTTTTTTATTTTTTTTTTTTTTTTTTTTTCTTTTTCTTTTCTTATTTTTTTTTTATTTTTCTTTTTTTTTTTTTTTTCTTTTTTTTTTTTTTTTTTTTTTTTATTTTTTTTTTCGTCCATTTTGTCTATTTAGCATGTATAGTTCCATTCTGCTTTTCCAAGAATCGTACATATCCTTTTCCAACATGGGTGGACGATTGTCAGCACCCGGAAGGATATGTTTGTCAGCAAGAGTCGTCATTGAGAAATATGTATGTTAAAAGATTACTTGGTTGATCGGACGGTGGTAGAAAGAAATTATGTTTAATTAAGTTGTCTTTTCAGTGTTTTAGTTTATGAAACTACACGGGATTTTACAATTCTTGACAAAACCGGGAAAAACAAATAAATGTTTCACGGGATTTTACAAGTCAACGAAATAAACCGTATAATTTTGAAAAATTGAGTTGTTCGGTTTCCACTTAGTCAAGTTGTTCGGTTTCCACACAAGATAAGTTATTCGGTTTCCACTTAGTCAAGTTGTTCGGTTTCAACTAGAGTCAAGTTGTTCGGTTTCAACTAAAATCAAGTTGTTCGGTTTCAACTAGAATCAAGTTGTTCGGTTTCCACTAGAGTCAAGTTGTTCGGTTTCAACTAGTGTGGAGTTGTTCGGTTTAAACTAAAGTGGAGTTGTTCGGTTTCAACTAAAGTGGAGTTATTCGGTTTCAACTAGAGTGGAGTTGTTCGGTTTCAACTAAAGTGGAGTTGTTCGGTTTCAACTAAAGTGGAGTTATTCGGTTTTAACTAGAGTGGAGTTGTTCGGTTTCAACTGAAGTAAGGTTGTTCGGTTTGAGTTGTTCGACTCAGTTGTTCGACTTGAGTTGTTCGACTCAGTTGTTCGACTTGAGTTGTTCGACTTAGTTGTTCGACTTGAGTTGTTCGACTCAGTTGTTCGACTTCCACTACTACGAACCCCAAAAACTTAAAAACACAAAAGACACATTTTTGATGATTGTTTTGAAAAAATACTTGTACAACTAGTGTTACTAACCCTATAGGAACAAGAAAAATAGAAACTTTAAGGTTTTTAAGCCGAAAAATTTAAAATCAAGATTTTGTTCTTTATAAAGGTTTTGAACACAAAAGATGACCAAAAATGATATTTTTCTAGATTCAAAGCATGTAGTATATCAATTGAAGAATACAAGTAATCTTTGATATGAGATGGAAAGAACCTTAGTGAGAGAGAGTGGAAGGAAGGATGTATTCTAGAGAGAGAAAGTAAGAAACATGTAAATCATAAGTGAAATGAGAATACAAAACCAACCAACACCCTCTCCAAGCTATGGAGATGGGTATTTATAGTCTAGTTTGGCCGGCCATGGGCCTATTGATGGGCTTACCATGGGCCTTGAGCCATATTAGCTTAATATGATTAACTACGGGCTAAGATTAATACATATTGGAAGTGACTGATACTTTTCTTTGTATATCACTCGAGACCGCAATGATTAGTACTGATTTTAGATGGAGGAACATGTTCAACTGATAAATTTCTAGATTAAACAAATAGCCTACAATGTCATAAAGTAACTAAACACGAGTTAGTTTAAAACCCGTGTAACCCTTGATTACTCTCATTTTTAGAGTAAAATCCCCGAGAACAACCTGTTGAGCCATTCTTTTTATTTTGTACACCATATTATATGTTTCGTTACACCTTTGCTCCTTAGCCTACTATGTAGATTAAGCTTATTTCTCTATGTTGCTAGTCGCTTTCATGTAAAGTTTTGTATTTCCTGTGTCAAAGTGAAAATTTTCTATGTAATGGTCGAGAAATTACACAATGCAATGGGAAAGTTATGTAGCTCATAAGTTTCGCTACTTTTGCAATTATGAATTATGTTTGAAGAAAAGTATTACAAGGAAAGATTATCTGGACGAATTATGAAAGTGAAGACGATGGAATCAATCTGAGGTTTATCATGTATTGTTGAAAAAAAAGAGAAGGAAGAAAATAGTCGGTTCAAAAGAATTTTATACTGAAGGAATCAGTTAGAAGGATCGATTATTCGTTGACACGTTACAAAAATCAATGATGTAAAGTTTTGTAAAAAAAGTGGCTGATATCACCACTTATGTAATAGTATGTAAAGAGCGGGATGTAAGGGAAGTTAACCGTTATGGGAACGTCAACTTAGGTTGTCATTGTCATTTCTATGATCGAGGCGTCTGTCTTTATGTTCGAGTCTTTGTCATGGAACAGTCGGGGAAAAGTTACTAGCAACCGTACCTTATTTGTTGGCTTAATCTATTTGTTTTGTGAATTTTATTTAACAACCATTTTACTTCCCTTTCTTGATAACTAACCTTAGGATCCACTCGAATGAGGATGTGTTCGAGCGTGGATGT